>JAUZSX010294694.1:0-13768 GCA_034780655.1 Idiosepius hallami
AAATTACCAAAATAATTCATTGTTAGGATTAATTAGAAAATCATTATCAAACTTAAAATATACATCTATCAATCCATCTAACTTTCTGCCTATCTCTGTATTTACATATATATTTGTATATGTATGTAAATATAGTTGAAGGCTCCAGTATGTTGAGGGGGGGCAACTTTCCTTTTTAGGGTAATAGGGCCGCAAGGCGCATTCTGTGATGGGGCCGCTAAGTGGCTAAACATGGCACTGTCAAAGACTAAATATAAGTTACAATTACTGTCAAACGTTTTTTAATGGGCATGGAAAAAAGGCCTTTTGCCTAACTTGGGTTGGTGCTCAGCCAAGTAGAAATATTTCTTTGAAACATTTTTTTTTTCCTTTAAAAATTGACAAAACATTTTTGGTTCCCTTGTAGAACTAAAATTAAAATTACATCTTTTTTGTGGAGGGTGACAAAAAAGGTTGACAATGTAAACAAATATCTATTTTGGGACCAACTTTTGTATATGAATATTTTTGTCATGTGTTTAAATAATAAGTTATTAAATACAAAATATAACTGTATGCTTAATGTAAGAAGGTCTTATAAGTGATCATCTATAAACTTATAAAAATCAGTTGTTGTTGCTGTAGCAACAATAGTTATTAAGAAAAATTATTCAGACTACTAGAATCTGCATATGTAAGTACTGTTTTTCTATATGATAGACTTCCTTAACTACCTTAGAAATTAATTTAATAGAGAAAAACATTTGAAATGAATTTAGTAAAAAAAAAGCATTAAAAATCAATTTAGTAGAGAAAAGCCTTAGAAATGAATTTAGTAGAGAAAACCATTAGAAATGAATTTAGTATAACAAAACATTAGAAAGTGTGAGTAATACTTCTACTTTAAATATAAAAGCAATTTTATGGTGTTTTCTTTTTAAATAATGATATTTTATCTTGGTTTTATGGTTTGTTTCATCATGTAAAATAAAGATTTATTAATGTTCATTATTATTTAAATTCTTTTTTAGGCAAACGATTGGTACTTTATTGAATTTGATTGCACACTTTCCATCTTTAAGGAATGAGTCATCTTTGCTTTTGACTTCATCAAGCAATAAATCCCAAATGCAGGTAATCTTTTAGGTTGCACGAGTAATGGATGATTTTAAAGTTTGTTTTAGAAATGAAAAAAATAACAAATCTGAATATATATATTCAATAATCTATATATTAATTGGATAAAAACTTTGTTGGTAATCATGATGTCATTCCCAAACAAACTTTTCATTGGATAATAAGTAAAGTAGAGAAAAATTTGGAGAAAAAAAGATGGATGCCTTTTTATCTTTAAGTTAATTTTTGAAAGATTTTTTTTAATTTGCAGTCTAATTTGAATTAATGGGACACTGTATTTTATATTGAAGGAAGGAAGTTCTTATTGTTTGTTTATGTGACGAAAAGGTTCATGCTTATGTGAAGTCTAATTTATTAGCTAGTGCGGAATTTGCACGGGTTCTGCTAGTAAAGAATAAATATGCAATAAACAAATATTCATTATTACTAAGGCTGTGATAATATGCTTTTGTTAAAGAATATTCTTGTTATTACTTGACTATTTTATGATTTTACTATTTCTTTTAATTCTGTAGTTATTACTAGAGATGTAAAACATGCTTTTATTAAGTAATATTCTTGTCACAGGCCTAATAACTACAGATGTGACAAGAATATTATTTTATAAAAGAATATTCCCAAGCCCTAATAATTACATATCTAATATAAACTTATTGATAAATGGAACTTTGTCTCTCTATGAGTGTGTGTGTGTGTGTGTGTTCATTTCCTATGGGCTCCAGAACAGCACAACCGATTTTCTTGAAAATTTACTCAGATATACCTCATGTGTTTGGAAGTGTTCTTAGCTAGATTTTATCTTGGAATACCCTGATAACTATCAAAAATTTAAAAAATCAGCTTCTAGAAAAAAGAGTGTGACTTGAAAACCACTGAGAAGTTTTCAAAATTCATAGGGACAAAATTTACATCAATTTTACTATTTAGTTTCATGTTCATTCTGTCTATTTTTCTTTATTTCATTTGTTTATTTCTTCTTTCTTTCATCCTTCTTTTTCTTTCTTTTCTTTCTTTCTTTTTTTGTCTCCTCTTTTTTCTCTGGGTCAACATCTCTGGGTTTAAATCTTTTTTTCTTTAATTTCTTTATTTCTTCTTTCCCTCCCTTTTTCTTTCTTCTTCCTTTCTTTCTTTCCTTCATTTCTTTTTTATTTCCTTCATTTCTTTCTATCTTTCTTTTTTTTTTCAGGATAGTTCTTCATCCAATTCAGAACTCATAAGAATAGTCATTGCTCTTTTATTTGAATTATTTCTTTGTGTTCAGCAGGTAAGTTAAAGATTTTTATTCGTATATTTTCTAGTGTTGCCTAGAAACAATATCTTCCGGTTTTATAAGAATAATTCAACTTCTTAATATATCTTTAATAAACAAGTATAATACTATGATGTCTGGTTTCAAAAGTGTATGCATAAGTGACCTGTCTGAGGAACAGTCTCTATCAAACTACTTTGCCAATTTCAAGACTTGAAATTTGTTCTATGGGGTATTCATACGTAAGTAACTAATCCAATTTGGTTTTGAGAAGGAAAAATAGTTGCTAAGGGGTCAAACTGGAAACATTAGGTCATTGCAGGGCGCTTAGCATTTGTTATGAAGAGGTTACATTGGTTATTGGGGTGTCACTATAACTGCAGTTTACTGAAATCATTTCTGGCTTTCAAAAATTCATGGCAGTTTTATTAGAAACAAATATGCACAGATCAAAATTAGTGCAAAATGTCAGACAGGTAATATTTCTAGTATAGAAATAGAATGGAAAATAAAGATTTAAACAATCTAAATAATGCTAGTTATTAATTTAAACCTTAGAAATTCAAATGAGTTATTTAACATTGTTTCAAATTTCTAAAATCTGTTTGTAATTTATAAAAGCAAGAGAACATTATAGTTTTTCATAGATTAACAGTTCGATAAGTTTAATTCCTTTTTTTTTCTATTTATCAATAATAATAAAAAAAAATATTTTTATCTGTTTTTGCTTGTCTGCAGAAGTTTGCTGATAAACAAGGGCAAAAACTCAATGCTGTTTGGATGGTTAATCAACTTGAAGAAACTGGCTGTGAGGTAATAAAAAATCTTTTTGCATATATTTCAATCGTATCAAAAAGAAGATATCTTGATTGGTATTAACTCGAAAAGAAACTTGTTGGTCTCAATCAAAAGATTTTGATAACATTTCTTTAATCATAAAAAAATTTTGAAAGATTATACTGGATGTCTCAAAAGTTGCTTTGTGGTAAAAAATAATGTCTTAAAGTCGATAGAGGACATTTCCAGCATTTCCTTTAAGATAAGCTGTAATACTGTAAATAAATAAAACCTTTGATTGGTTAAAATTGTATTGTCTAAATGTTTTATAATAAAATGTATAGTTTATTAGTTTATTTAAATTTCTATATACCCATTGTGCACAGTAAGTTTTTGTACACCATGTATAATTTACATGTGTAGTGTATATATCTGCTTGTATATAATGAGTTGCTATGGTTTTGATTTTAATTCTATATACCCATAGTGCCCAATAACTTATTAGACATCTTGTATAACAAAGAAAGTATTGATTTTGTCATATCATTGGTTGAGTCGTGTAATCTTTTCTTATAAAAACTATCTCCAAAATGGAGACAAATATACACATTAGTTTCACCAAATATTTTGTAATAGTGACAAAAATAGTGATTGACCAGGTTATAGATTGATTTGGAAAAAGAAAAAAAAAATTCATTTTAGAATTTAAAAAAAATGTCTAAATTGTGAACATAAGTAATCCACTATTAACATTCACCAATTTTTTATTTTTTAACTTTTTTCAGGAATTAATCCAAAAGGTTGTTGATCTCACTCTGGATTTAACCAAACCACAAAGCCAGGGCAACTATCTTACCTCAGCCCAGGTTTTACAGTTGTACCAACAAGGTTACATCCTCTTAACACTTCTCGACCACAGCACTAAACTGACTGAATTGATCTGCTCAAATTATTTCACAGAATTTAAGTAAGTCATATTTATTTCTCGTGTGAATGCTATTCTTTTTAATTTCTTCATTGATTGAGCTTTGTTTCAGAGCTTTTGGTTTCTAGTCTCTATGTTTAGGTCATGTATGCCTTGAGTATCTTTAATGTGGACTGATTCACAGGGCAAGACACCACAGTAAAGGAGAAACAAGTAATGGTGAAATCAAGGTCCCTTAATAATGTTCAGGAAAACAATAACAATATCAAAGACACATGGCTCTTGCTAATCTTTTCCTTGATTACAGGTTTTGCACAATGTTCAGCTGCTTACTCTTCTAAATCATCATCCAGTATTCTTGGTTCAAGTGACATTTTCTCCTGTATAAAACTGAAGTTCAGTAAAATTAATTTAATGGCAATATATCCAAATGTAATCCAGTAATAGCCACACCAGTATTGATAGTAGTGGTAGTTGTGCTGCTCCATCAACAAGCGAAGTGTGAACAACTCCGCCAGGACAGCCAGTTTTACTTGCATTCAGAAGGGAAGAACAACAAAAATAATAATAATAAAAATAAACATCTTGTTGCTATTAATTCTTTTAATCCGAACGAGATAAAAAAATCATGATCATGGTAAGGCTATTTATTTTTTTTTATCTCGTTCGGATTAAAAGAATTAATAGCAACAAGATGTTTATTTTTATTATTATTATTATTTTTGTTGTTCTTCACTTCTGAATGCGAGTAAAACTGGCTGTCTCGGCAGAGTTCATTGTGGATGGGGCAGCACAGTAGTAAGTGACAGTAAAGGCAGCAGTAAATCCCGTAGTCAGGTATCCAGTCTGCAATTCTGCAAAATGAAAAAATCAGTTGTTTCTAACTTCCTACTAGGCCATGTTGTCAACCCCAAAACAAAAAGATTAGCATATCTGAACCAATTGGCACCCAAATACAACCTGTTAAGAAAACGAAAATAATTGTTCTCAGCATTTAATAACTCTAAAAAATTATCAATCTTCTAACTCCCCCAGCCATTGGTAAAATGGTCCAACTATTGTTCTTTAAACTACCTATTAACAAAAAAATTTTGGTAAAAAAATAATTGTTTTCAGCATTAAAAGGTTGGTATGCGATTAAAGCAAAACCATAGCAACTCATTACATACAAGCAGATATATACACTACACATGTAAATTATACATGGTGTACAAAAAGTTACTGTGCACAATGAGTATATATAAATTTAAATAAACTAATAAACAGTAAATTTTATTCTAAAACATTTTGAAAACACAATTTTTACCAATGAAAGGTTTTATTTGTTTACAGTATCTTACAGTTATCTTAAAGAAAAGGCTGGAAATGTCCTCCATTGGCACTAAGATATAATTTTCTAAATCGATTCTTGTGCAATTCTTCCAAGTTGTGTCAATTTTTCCTTTTTTTTATTTTGCAGATACTTGGTGCAACGACATGTGTTGGAACAGAAAATACCTGCACACTATCCTTTATCCCACACACTACTAAATGTTATTGATACAGTTTTGGAGAAAATTCTCAACTAATTTACTTTGAATATTTAATTACATTGCATTTATTTTTCAAAATTTAAATTTAAAGCAATTCAACAAAGATTTCTGCACTGCTTAAGAAGGAAAATTTTCTATTAATTAACCGTTTGCACTCTATAACTATTTCATTCACAGTTGTTCCCTACAGGCAAAATCCACGGAGTTTGTAAACCTCTAACTATGTGGGCATTTTTATGTAGATAGATTATTCTAGAACAAGATTTATTTTTTAATGGCCTATTTTGCTTTTTACACTAATTTTCTTAATTGTGAATAATTAAGAAAAAATAATTAAAAAAATTTTTTCTTAATTGTGAATAATTAAGAAAAAAAAAATTATTTCTTAATTACTTAGAAATTTGTCCAAATTTTCTAGTTAAATCAGAAGAAGAAAAAAAAATGGCATTCTTGCCAAATGTATTGATCTGGTAATTTTAAAGAAAACTTTTTATTAGACAAATTTGAAGAAATTGTTAAAAAAAAAGGCAGTTTGAAAATTTTTAAGAAATTAGTATTATTTACTATCACAGTTTCTGCCTGAACAAAGTCTTAGGAGTAAAATTGTTAAGTAAAATATGTGTACACAATAAATAAACTAAGAAATGAAAATCTAAAAACTATATTAAATTGATTCCGCTCTAAATGACCCCCAAAAAGGTTGATGTACCATTAAACAAAACAACCAATCAATTGTATAAGCACATTATAAAACAAAAGTAATTGGCAGGGTGATTAATAATGCATTTACAGAATATCATTTTCTAAAGAGGATTCAATTATTATAAAACATTAGCTTTTAATATCAAACAATGTGGGCAGTCGATGTGGCCCAGTGAATAGACAATCGGACTTTGGAATTGTACTAAGCTGGTTTGAATCCAAGTTGTTCCGTCTATGTTAACATGTCGACTAATACCCTTGAGAAATATTTTAAAATTCACATAAAATTAAAAACATATTAAAAAAAAAAAAAGATACTTGTTTATTATTTAAAAAAAAAAGATATTTAAACTTTATGAATGTTGGATTTATCTTAAAACATACTCTTTTCAGATTAAAAAAAAAAACTACTATTTTAAATATAATTACCAATATTATCTCTAATTCTTCTTATGTCTTTACTACAGAGTGCTAAACTTTTAGAATTATATTTTTAATTTGGTCTAAAATATTTGACTGTGTGTTGTAGATGTGGTTGTTTGTAAGTATTTGTGCTTCTTCTTAGCACAGCTTCTTCAAGTATTCAGGTTCATCTTTGTGCAATGATACATTGTAACTGTGATAAAATAATTATATATTCTTACCAGAGTTGCTCATTGTTAATTCATTGAAACAGGTTTACAGATGAGAGCAAAACAAATTGAATGAACACATTCTAATTTAACTGGGACTCAATCCATATTAAAAATATTTAAGATCCATGATACAAATGAATAATAATCAACTTGGAAATCCATCCATCACCACTAAAATCCACTGCTGAATAATTTTAAATTGAATTTTTTTCTGATTACATTTTGAAAATTCAAAATCTAATAAACATTTTGAAAGTAAAGGCAATAACAATTGAGTGAGATGATGATAGAAATTTAAAAATATTTTATCTTAATTTGAATTTAGATGCAACAAGAACACATCATCAGTGATGTTAATTCAGCTCATTATAGATTTGGTCCTTTATAAACATAATATTATCTCTCCAGGTTGACATAGCCAAGGTAAATTAAGCTACAACCTATGTCCTACACCAGTTTAATAATGGTTTTGGTACCATACAAACATTAGAACTTATATAACTTAGATCTTAATCTCTGCTTGATAAATATTTTTCTTGTGGACACGTTAAAAAAAAAAAAAAGAGAGGGGCAAATTTTCAAACAAAGTCGTCCAGAAAAAAAAAGTAAATTGTAATTGATCACATTTTGGAACAAAGCTAGCCAAAATTCTAGCATCCAAGTTGTAGGTTAAGATTAATGCAACTAAATTTTGTTTGGTAAAAGTTATAACGGAAAAATTTCTTATGCTTTTATTCACAATATTTAACAAAAACTTTTCCTCCACCATTCTTACAGGCCACTAGAAGTGATTTTTTTTATCTGGGGAAAAGATAGCCTATAAAAAGGTGACAAGGAAGTTTTGATCAGTAAGTTTATCTCTTGACATGACCCAAACATTTCCACTATTTTCATAGCAAAAATAATGGAAATGTTTTGGATTTTTATCTTTCTATCACTTTCTTATCTGTGCTAGTTGTTTCTTTAAAATAGGATTTGGTGAAGTCCACTTGGGGCAGTGGGTAGATTCTTATCTGTGCTGGTTGTTTCTTTAAAATAGGATTTGGTAAAGTCCACTTGGGGCAGTGGGTAGATTCTTATCTGTGCTGGTTGTTTCTTTAAAATAGGATTTGGTGAAGTCCACTTGGGGCAGTGGGTAGATTCTTATCTGTGCTAGTTGTTTCTTTAAAATAGGATTTGGTGAAGTCCACTTGGGGCAGTGGGTAGACAGTCGGATTTCTGAATTGTAATATGCGAGTTTGAATCCTAGTCATTCCATAATTGGACAAACAACTTGGGAAAAGTATGAATCCCTACATTCACTCCAGCTATGGGTTAAATAGCGCACATAATGTTATTTAAAAAACTATGTGTGGACAAAAAGAACATTTATCAAAGTATGATAGTTCTTGGCATTAAATTAGCTAAAAAGGTTGATATGCTATAAAACAAAAACAAACAAGCAAATAAAACAGGATTCTAGTTATAAGAGCTTAGTAACCTATTCTTTTGGTCTAGGGACTCTTAAAATGACTGTGGCAACTGAAAAATAATAACTTTACTCCCATAGTTTTCCAATTATCAACACACTATCTGCCAAGATTCTGGGTTTTAAGAATTTGCTTTATTCTTTTACTTAAATGAGTCAGTCTCCTGAGTTGATGATTTACATGTAATTTGACATTTTTTTCCATTTTACTTTGAAACTAATAGGTTTTCCAGATTGAAGTTTGAGTGGTTTCATTTTTTGATAATAGAATTAGTATGGCATTCAAATTTAACATAAATTTATTTTCTATGATAAATATGTTCCTGAATTGCCTTTTTATACAACACAAACCCTAGAAAAAAACCCAAATTCGTATAATATCCAGACTCAGAAAATTCTGTAGATCTTATTATAAGTAATTTTTAACAATTATTATTTGGATTATTTTCATACACAGCACATTTCTTTTATATTCTTAATTTCTGAGATTTGACTATTAGTATTATTTAAATTATTCAGACTTTTCTTCTTATCTTCATTGCTATAGATACGTTTTTTTTACTGAATTTTTAAAATGATGTTTCAGAATTAATACTATAAGAATATTTCAGGCTTTTATTCTCATCTTTATACACATTTTGGCCTTTTTCAGGTGCCATTTGTTCAACTTATTTTCATAGAAACTGAGCCCTTTATTTAATTTGCAAGGACAGATAATCCTTACTTCATAAGCTACAATTTGGTGTTAATGTTAAACTACAATGTTAAGGACTTTTAGTCACCATTAGCTGCTATCAGATGCAAACTTCAAGATAACTGTCATTTAGAGTGATGAATCATTTATCTATTGAGCTATGTACTTTGCAGTCTTTCCTACGTTTGACAACTTGTGACTCCTGAAAAAACTGAAAGAGATATCAGCTGAAAAATTGTGTTCATAGAATGAAGTTGAAAATAATTACTTTGAATAACCCATATAATTGTCAAAGCTTTTCTCAGAAATTTACCCAAATGTGTTCAAAACAATGAAGAGAGGAACAAATGCCTAAGTAATACAAGTTATCAAACCTCAACTCGTAAATAAATATTATGTATATAACAAAAGTTTGAACAATCAAAATAGCTAATTGTCAAGTTTCATCTTAGAAATTCAAAAACTAATTTTCAACAACTTAAAAAGTCAAATATGTTAAAATATTTTTTTAAATGGAATAGGCATTTAATGTATTAATACAAATTGACATTGTGTTTGATTGTTGATGACCCAATAACAATGATAAAAAAAAACTCTAAGAATGTCTTCTTCATGTTTTGCAAAAAAAAACCAAAAAAAACATCAGAAGATTAAATTTTAGTTTTTACTTTATTTTTATTTTATAAATTATTGGTGCTTTTGCAGAATAGAAAAAAATCATTAAAATAAAAATATAAAAAAAAGGTTTTGTGGGGGAGGAACTCCAATAGTTTTCACTTTTAAAATTTAAATAACAAACAGTTTTTGAAGGTTTCATACATATATATTTATATACACATACACCCAACAAACACATGTATGTATATATACACAATTTTTAAATTTACAGAAAATCACCATTTAAAGTAAAAAGTGACATGAATTTAGGTGGCACAGATTTGGCAGAAAAACGAAAATGAATAGATAGAAAGATAGACAGACAGATTGATAAATAGAAACTGACTAAGAAAGAAAGACTATTTCTTTGTACAAAAATTAAATAATTAAAAAAATTTGATCTTTCTATATATCTATTACTGGTATTACTCTATATCCACATCCTAATATATAATGTATGTAAGTGTATATGTAAACTGTAAACTGGGCAGCGACGGTGGAGCATTGGTAAAAGCTCGGGCAAACTTAAGTTGGTGCTCACAAAGTAAATATGCAAACTGTAACTTTCTCGGCATACTGACCTTCATACAAGCTTAGCTGGCTCAACCACTGAACACATACAATTAAATGGCAAGTCTCATGAGAATTTGAACTTTACCAGTGGTGCCCTAGTGCAAGATATGTACCTGGTATTTTTAAATGGTCACCCTGTCAAGTACCGACTATGCTCAATGTTGTCTAATTTTGGTGATCTGACATGAACCGGTGTCTCCAACATGACTTGACCGTACATATGTGTATATGCATATTTATATTGGCACTCGGGGATGTGGATATAGAGAATTACCCTATTATTTATATTTCTCTCTCACATGTGTGTGTATATATATCCGTACACACACTGATATAAACAAAAAGATGAAAAGAAAATTCAAATAATATTTATCCTATCTATAATAATAAATCAAATAATAAAAGAAATATTTTAAATACTTTTATATACCTTTCATTCATATCATCCCTCTGAATATAAGTGTGTTTATATAATGTATATATATAAATAAATAATATATATATAAATAATATATATGTATAAATGTATATATATATATATGTATGAATGTGTATATATATATATACACACACACATTTACAGGGATAGATTTAGAGAAAATGATAGGTAGATGGAGACATAATGAAATTCAAAATCAATTTTAGTTCTAATTAAAGCAAACCATAATCTTAATTATAAATGTTTTCATTATTTATAATGAGATTTCTACTCTATAAAAGCATCCACCAAGATTTTTTTTCCTGTTGATATCGCATTGCATTGTTATTTTTCTTTCGCTTTTAATAAAGATATTATCTTATGTATTTTTGTTTTATTTTTTCAAGAAAGCACCATTTGATATCAACAAGAATCTGATTCGTTGCCAAGTGTATTCATTACACATGTTTATTTTAGGTCCCTTATTACCAATTGATCAAAACAAGAAATTGACTACCACTTAGAGCAGTGGATAGGTTATCAGACTTTGGAATCATAAAACGCAAGTTCGAATCCCAGTTGTTCCATCTATGTTCGCATTTGAACTAATACGCCTGAGAAAGTTATAAATCCCTAACACACCCTCCAGCTATGAATAATGCATTTTGTGTTATTAAAAAAAAATATCTGTGGACAAAAACATGATTATTAAAAATGATTACTCTCCTAATTAAAAAGGTTGGTATGCCATAAAACCAACCATTGCTATTATTGCTTTACATTGCAAAAATATACAATTTATGAAATACTTTATTCCCATGCATATGTATAATAAATTTGATTGGTTCAAATTAAAAGTTAGAATGGAGGATAAATCCCAAATGTGACTGATTCCTTTATAGGGCAGTGAGGGTGGAGCAGTCAGTGTTAAAAGCTTTGACTCTGGAATTGTAAGTTCAAATCCTAGTCAAAACCATTTCATTGACTTTCAGCTGTCTCAGGCAGATGAGGTTTGTTAACTCAGGAGAGTAACTCATCTATATGTAAAGATAACACTGGTTCTGAAATATTGGTTAGATGAGACCTGTCAACTTGTCAACTCAATGAGAGTAACTCATTTAGGTGAAGGGCAACACTGATTACGAGAACCCCAGAGATATGATGAAAAATTTAAATAAACAAATAAACAATAAATTTTATTCTAAAACATTTAGACAATACAATTCTTACCAATAAAAAGGTTTTATTTACAGTATCACAGCTTATCTTAAAAGGAATGCTGGGAATGTCCTCCATTGACATTTAGACATTATTTTCAACTACACAGCAACTTTTTGTACACCATGTATATGCACATATTTGTTTTATTTTAATTCTTTAATCATATAGGATCTCTGAAGAATAAATGTTATAAACAAATTTCCCATTGCCTTAGCCTCTCAACCCTTTACTAACATTGTATGGGTGTCTACATAGATTAATACCACACATCTTTCTTGGGCAGGATTAGTCATGTGATGCCCATCCCTAACCACAGCCAATGTCAGCCCACATTGCTCACGATAAAATTGCAAGTATTCTTCCAAGCCGGTCTTCAGTCTAGAAGAAACCAAGAGATGGTCATTTGTTGGAAGAAAATATTAGTTCTAAGAACTAATGTAACAGAATATCATTTGTCAGGTTAGGAATTTGTGTTCTAAATTAGTTACTCCTCCAACTTAAAGGGTCCTATTACCTATAACCAACAATAAACGCAATGGATAGACCATGAGTTAAAATCACATAATTCAATTCCAAATTCTGACATTTTAAACCACTCACCCACTACAAATCATTAATTTTACTATAAAAATTAAAAAAAAAAAATACCTCCTGGCTTAGTTCGGTTTTGGTTAAATTTCTCTCAGTATGGAAGTATTTTATATACATTAAAAATAAATTTACTATTTTTTTTTAATTGTTTTGCTATCTTTTTAAACTTTTAAAATTCTTTTAGTTTCTTAATTTCTTTTTTTTTTTTTTAAATACAGTATAAATATTTTGGGCCTAACCTTACCATATTATGCAGTATTGGAAAGTAACATATTTAAAGAAAAGGAAAGTACTTCAAACCCATAAGGAAATTTATAAATTTGATTTAACTGATTTATTTATTGATGTTGTGACGACTTGACATTTTGATGTTTCATTCAATATGATACAAATTGGATTTATTGTTGACTATTTCAGAATTGAAACACTCCATTCATTCATTCACACTGATTTATATTTATGAAGTAAGAATCAAGACAGGAAAAATTTATTAAAAAGTTATTTTAAATCCATACAAATTTCACTGATGGATGTAGAAAGGAGGGTTATTTAACAATGCGTGTTTCGTATACATAAATGATATATTATAGCACAAAAGAATTATTCAAAAACAAAAATTTCCATATTAAACCTTCTTACAAAAAATGACTAATGTACAAAAAATTATACTCTCAGAAAATGAACCATTAACTAGATGATAATATTTAAAAATCATTACGCTTAAGAAACAAACATCCTGTATCTGTTAAGAAAGCTACATCCAGTAGTGAAAGATATGTACAAGTATTAAAATAACATTTTAATATTTTTTTCCATTGTCATTCTTATTTCATATTGTCAGGAAATATTAATTCATATATATGTTTAGAAGTAAATAAACTGTATTCTATTTTAAATTTGGTTTATTCACTTATAATGATGTTGGAATGTAGATTCCATTATATATATATATACACATATATTTGTATATATAATTCCCAGAAAATCTATAACATATGGGGCCTCATGATATGTTCCTTCATTATTAGTGTCATTAAGATAAAAAGTCAATCCTTTGTTTGAAATAAGGAATGAAGATACCCAGAAATAAAGAAAAAATATACAGTGCCGGAAAAAAGAAAGTCCGCATTTGCAATTTTTTCAAAAACTGCAAATTTAAGCCTAATTTAATATAATTGTTTAAACAACCTATACCTCATTTGATTCGACT
>JAUZSX010294705.1:0-15000 GCA_034780655.1 Idiosepius hallami
ATATTATATTTACTTGGTGAGCACCAACCCAAGTTTGGCATAAGGCCATTTTTACGTGCTCTAACCCGGGCTTTTTACATTCTGTGTTACCCTTCACCTAGATGAGCCGCTCTCCTGAGCTAACGAGCCCCATCTGCCCGAGACAGCTAAAGGTGAATGTAATGGTTTTTTGACTGGGATTTGAACTCGCGTAATACGATCTCAGAGCCCGAGCTTCTATCCTTTAAATAATATGACTTGTTTCTTTTATCATAAAACTAGGAGTATTGCTCGGATTTATCCGGGGACTTGTCACTAAGATTATTAAGAAAGTTTTTATCTAGGAAGACTATGCTTTTTTTTTTGCTAAAGTTAAAAGTTTAAAAACCCCAAACTAAAGGACCTCTTTGGGGCTTTTGTAATCTACGTCGCCTTTCACCTAGACAAGATACTCTCCCTTGTTAACGAGCCCCATCTGCCCGAGGCAGCTAAAGGTAGATGCAATGGCTTTGCCTGAGATTTGAACTCGCGTAATACGATTCCATAGTTCGAGCTTTTACCTATACTCCACCTCGCCGCTTCAATGTTTTTATCTAAATATAATTTAGGTCCTTCCTAACATCTACTAAAATCAACTTTGGATTTATTTTCTACCTATCAAATTATCTAAAACTTATGCTATTTTAATCTCTAGTACAAATAAATGTCATTTTTTTCCTTGTGTCTTCTTAAAATTTGATTCACCATTTTTATATTATTCTGATATTTGAATTTATGATGTTTTCTCATCCAAAATATGTATTTTTATCCTGAATGACTAGTTCTGCATTGTGTCTGGTACTTCTAAGTAGTAATTATGTTGTTTAAAACGTCGATCTATATTATATCTCTTAAAAATAGAATAGCTTCTTACTTGTGGATAAGAGGAAAAAACATTGAAATTTTTAAAAATCGGAAAATACATTATTTTGGTATTATTAGGATTTATAAAAGAAAAAGCGAAATGAATAAGAATTTAAAGCAATCGAGAAATATAAATGGAAAACAAAAGTGAATTTTTTATATGAAAAAATTATTCGATCAATTTTGTATATCGTTTTTTTTTTTCTTCAGCAATATTAGAGAAACCTGTTTGGGACGGTCAACGTGGCTCAATGAATAGGCAATCGGATTTCGGAAACGTAGTAGGTGGGTTCGAATCCAAGTTGCTCCATCTAAGTTGATATGACGACTAATACCCTTTGGAAATACCCCCGGGAAAAGTATGAATCTCCATTTACCCTCCAACGATCGATTAAAAACTGTAACTTGTGTTATTAAAAAAACTTTGTTTGTGTAAATATAACTTTTATCATAAGTAATTATTCTCGGCACTAAAAAGTTTAATATTATATTTACTTGGTGAGCACCAACCCAATTTTGGCACAAGGGCATTTTTACATGCTCTTACCTGGGCTTTTTACATTCGGTGTTACCCTTGACCTAGATGAGATGCTCTCCCGAGTTAACATGCCCATAAGCCCGAGGCTGCTGAAGTGAAAGTAAAGCCTTGGATTTGAACTCGCGTAATACGATTCCAGAGCCCGAGCTTTTACCAATTCTCCACCATCGCTGCCTAACTAACAAGATTGATATGCCGTTAAACATAAAACAAAAACAACCTATTCAGCCGTTGAATTTTAGAATAGTACTAGAAATATTTCCCGGCTTTGCCTGGACACCGGGGACTCGCCACAAAGATAATTAAGGAAGCCCATTATATCGGGAAGCAGTTAATCTTTTTTTTATTTATTAAATTAATTTTTAATGCTTTTTTCTACTAAATTCATTTTTAATCCTATTTATACTCAATCCTTTGAACCCTAAACAAGCGATATATCGGCCCTGGCGATTTAAGGCAAAAGAAGACACACACCCAACAATATTTCGACCTCCAACCTTTGGATCCTAACTTAGCAATATTACCAAATAGTCACACAGAACAGTTCTATTAAAAAAACATATTAGGGTTAAAATGTCAGTGTGTCGTTTTTTGCCTTTGGTTACTAAGGCCGATATATCGGCCCTTTAGGGTCGAAAGAGTTAATAATAACGAAGAAAACTGCCATTGAACACATAAGTATGACCTTACGTTAAGATAAAATCCTGGGTTGGACTGGGAAAATAATTACAAGAAAACACGATGAAAGAAAAGACTGCTAATTTTATTTAAATACACTCGATCTACATTTTTTTAAACAAACGGGATTAAACTGTTGTAATAGAATACTGTTACAAACCCCCTCACCCCAAGGGAGACCAATTAAAACATTTAGGAATCGAGACGTGGGAAGAATTTTAAGTACGGGGAAAACTGGCTCTCCGGGGTCAAAGCGCTACCTGAGACACCGAGAAAACTATGTTTGTAAAGAGTGGAATGATAATTATGCTTTGCTAGTTTAGAATATGTTTGTTTGCATTGAGTTTGGACACCTTGGGGTGAGGATAAGGGAGTCATTGGTTTTTGTACAGTCTGTCTAAGAGGGATTCCATGGTGAAACGTTTGTTGCAAGTAAAGATCGTCTAAAATATCCCTTATGTATGTCACCTCGTAATGTACTGTTTGCTAGCGTTTGATATATATATATATATATATATATATATTTATATATATATATATATATATATATATATATATATTGGGCAGCGACGATGGAGTATTGGTAAAAGCACGGGTTCTGGAATCGTATTACGCGAGTTCAAATCCCAGTCAAAACCATCACTTTCACTGCAGCAGCATCGGGCAAATGGGGTTCGTTAACTCGGGAGAGCAGCTAATCTAGGTGAAGGGTAACACCGTATACAAAAAGCCCGGCTAAGTGCATGTAAAAATGGCCTTGTGCCAAACTTGGGTTGGTGCTCACCAAGTAAATATAATAATATATATATATGTAAAGCTGTCTCGAGCAGAGAGGGCTTGTGAACTAGGGAGAGCAGCTCATCTAGGTGAAGGGTAACACCGAATATTAAAAGCCTGGGTAAGAGCACTTTAAAAAATGGCGTTGTGCCAAACTTGGGTTGATGCTCACCAAGTAAATATAGTATATATGTAAAGGTTTAAGGTTTTAATGGTGCTATGATGCGTTGTTTATAATGTTTGGTAATATTTCGGAATTGAAATTCCATTTACAAACCAACGGCTCTGTCCTTGCCTGTCTGTAGTGGTTCACTACTAATCAGACACTAGATAGCATAAGAACCCAAGAACCACTATCGACAGGCACGGGAAGAGCCAGTGGTTTGAATTTTGATTCCGAAATATTACCAAACATTATAAACAACGCTTCATACCAACTTTAAAACCTTAAACCTTATACCTTTACATTAATAACCTTATGATGCTTTAAAGGAACTCTAAGCTTCTTTTTTTTCTAACAAAATCTGGGGAAAGAATATAAACGAATTAATACTTATATAAAAATACCAAATGTATAATAAAGGCGAAAGAATGAGAAATCATATAATTGATATTCCTTAGTTTGGAAAGCAAGGCTTGAGCAGCGATTAAAAGCTTCAACTCTGGCATCATATTACACGAGTTCAAATCCGTGTCAAAATCATTAGATTCCCTTTCAACTGCCTCGGGCAGATGAGGCTCGTTAACTCGGTAGAGTGATGTGTAAAAAAACTAAAACAGATAGAAAGAAAGGAAAATGAAAAATAGAGTAGTCGCTGTATAATCTAAAGAAAGAATTAAAGGAAAATCGCAAACAAAACGAGACAAAAAGATAAGTTTATTCATACAAAAACCCATCAACCATATTAACACTCTAAACCCTAAAGATCGAACATATCGGCTCTGGTGATTTAAGGCTAAAGAACATGAACTAACGCCAATATTTCGGCCTTAATCTTTGGACCCTGACTCAACAAAATTAAAAACTAACCATTCAGATATTGCTATTAAAGGACCATATTAGAGTGGAAATTTCGGTGTGTCGATTTTTGCCTTAGGTTTCTTAGGCCGATATATCGGCCCATTAGTGTCGAAAGGGTTAAAGGATATTTCGTGTCCAGAGATTAAAAAAAAGAAGAAACAAATTGAAATATTAGTGACAATAATGGTACTATTTAACCTATAGCTAGAGGTGGGTTGGTTTGGACAACATCAAGAAGAATCATACCTTAAAAAATATGTAAGAAATTTTTAGAAAAACTTTCAATTAAAAAATAAAGGGGCATAAAATATTTTTCTACGGATTGAAAAATTACAAAAAAAAAAATGAAGGAGGAAGGAAAAGAATGAAAATGGAGAAGAAGAAAAAAAAAGAATGAAAAAAAGAGAGAATAAAAAAATAAATAGCAAAAGACGAGGGAAGAGAAAAAGAGAAATAAAAAAAAGAAGATGAATGAATTGAAAAAAAAGAAAGAAAGAAATGAAATATAGAAAAGAAAGAAAATAGTGGAACAAACATTACAAAGAGAATGAAATGTGAACGAGGAATGTATTTAGAAAGAAAAAAAAATGAAAGAAGAAGAAGACGAAGAAGAAGAAAATAATGATGATGAAGGAGGAAGAAGAAGAAGAAGAAAATGATGATGAAGGAGGAAGAAGAAGAAGAAGAAGAAGAAGAAGAAAATGATGATGAAGGAGGAAGAAGAAGAAGAAGAAGAAGAAAATGATGATGAAGGAAGAAGAAGAAAATGATGATGATGGAGGAAGAAGAAGAAGAAGAAGAAGAAAATGATGAAGGAGGAAGAAGAAGAAGAAAATGATGATGATGGAGGAAGAAGAAGAAGAAGACGAAGAAGAAGAAGACGAAAACGAAGAAGAAGAAGGAGAAAATACAGCCCGCATCATCAAAATAATGAATTATATGTGCATAGCTTACATCACCACTGGAAAAAATGCATAAATTAGATAAGCAAACATAACATGACTGGATTTCTATGCCTCCTTGCGTAGCTCCAGGCAGAGCTTCAGTAATAATGAGTATTAAGAAAGAACACTACTTTCTTCTTTTGAGGGAGGAAGAACAACGAAACCTATGTAGATATACACGGGTGTGTGTGTGTGTATGTGTGTGTGTTAAAGACAGAGAATGGAGGATGGTGAGAAAAAAGAAAAGAAGTTAAAGGCTAGGAAGAAGGAAAGAAAAAACAAAAGAAATGGTAAAAAACTTCATATGCACTCTATGATAAACTGGCTCTTTCCTTTCTTTTCTCTAATTAGATATATTAGAGAAAAATGAATATATATATATATATTCATATGCATACATACACACATATATATATTCATATGCATACATACACACATATATATACAAATATATATATACATAGATACTTAGACACATATACATGTACATATACACACACACATATATATACATACACACATATATACATACATACACATATATATATATACAAATATATATATATACATAGATACTTACACTCATATACACGTACATATACACATATATATATATACATACACACATATATATACACACACACATATATATATACATACACACATATATATACACACACATACATATACACACACATACATATATATACACATACATATATATACACATACATACACACATATATATACACATTCATACACACATATATATACACATACATACACACATATATATACACATACATACACACATATATATACACATACATACACACATATATATACACATACATACACACATATATATACACATATATATATATATATTATATATATATCCAGTGAACGTTCGACCCCAACGGCTGTCTACGCCGACGTGTGTGAATAATATTTATGGCTGTCTAACCGAACCCATCACCTTATATCCCGAGGACTCATTGGACACCACTGATCATCGCCAGCCAGCGTAATAGACCAATATGCAAACCGAATTCTATATTTCTGATTTATACGTTCATATGAATAAACTAGCAGCATAGCCTGGCGTTGCCCACGCAAATCGGTAAATTTTTGGTAAGGTCAAAAAAATATATGTATTAAAATCAAATTAAAACTAATAAAGTAAGTATTGAAATTAAATTCATAACAATCAACACTTTGACAATTATCTCTCCAAGGAATAAAAAAAAAATTATTCCTGTAAATAAAGACTATCAGCCTGTATGAATCTTTGGGGCAATATGTCTGTATTTGTTGTTAACGGAGCCGTCCTGACGAGCCGTCAACGGCGAAACAGACTTGTAGAGAGATTGCAAAATTAATTTATATATATATGCGTGGAATGTGAGATTGGTTATATTTATAGTCAGAGTGTTCAATAATAGTGATAGAGCATGTTAAGCGTAGATACGGATTCAACGACATTCAATGACTGTCAGTTTCTCCCCTGCGCTATCATCAGACAGAAAAAAAATCGGTTTTCTTAAAAATTCACAGAGAATTACTTGTTATATATCGATATCTATCTATATCTATATATATATATATAATTTAAAGTTTTACTTGTTTATATATTATATATATGAGGAGTAAATCTGAATTTTTTAGGAAATCGATTTTGTTTAACAATTTCAGTAAAAATTTAATCTCGACCAGAAGCTCATTTTCACATTTTAACCATGTAATAAACTAGATTATTTTACTTTAGAATGAAAAATAAGAACACTTTATAAACAGACATTGCTTATAAAAACCCAGTCAACGCCGGGTCACGAGTTGCCAGCATATTTTATAAAATGGTCATTCAGGGAAATATTTTTTTACCACCAATATGATAACATATGTATGTATGTATAAAAACATTACTTGGCTCATCATTCATGCTATTCTTATTTGAATATGCACAAAATAAAAAAAGGGTTATAAAAAACATAAAAAGAAACACGAGGTACAAACTCTCCTGCCTTGTAAGTACACAAAGAGGAGGGAAAGCCAAAAAAATGTTTTCCTGGACCTAAAAAAAAAATTAGTAGAAAAAATTAGCTCTCCTCAAAATAGCGAGGAAAAAAAAAAATAAAACACATTTTGAACAACCGAAAGCGAGACAAAAAAATTTCCTAAAATTGATCTAGACAAATAATCGTAGTCATAAATCAGTTAAAACATTTTGGATGGTCAATATATCACTTCAAGTGGTCAGAACTCGTAAAAGAAGAAAAGACAACAAAAAAATAAAACGAAGAAAAAAAATACGCGCTAAAAAAAATAGATAATGAAAAAAAAATTAATAAAATAAACCGTATGGAAGACTCGAATTTGAATTAGGTCTACGTTAGATGGCATTAAATATACAAGAGGTCCTAGGACGATTAGATTATGGACACATACACACACACATGCCGTCTAAAATAATAAGTTTGATTTGTTCGCTATATCCGTCACCATTATTCATTTCACGCTTGTATTTTTTCTAAGCAAACCCCAGGAGGAAATGAAAAGTCAGTCTATATTTATGCTTTCAAAAGTTTGGGTTTTGTGGCAAAAGGCCACGAAACCCAGAGGCGAGTGAAACGAGCATATAACAGTTAAAAAAGTTACGTCCATAATAAAATGCCCCAATAGTAAGGTAACCACGATCAACCCTTTTGACCATAAGGGCCGATATATCGGCCTTAGTAACCAAAGGCAAAAAAGACACACAGACATTTCAACCCTAATATGTTGTTTTAATAGAACGTCTCCGAGTGACTACTTAGTAATATTGCTAAGTCAGGATCCAAAGGTAGAGGCTGAAATATAATTGTGTGTGTGTCTTCTTTTGCCATAAGTCACCAGGGCCGATATATCGGTTCTTTAGGGTTTAAAGGGTTCATAATCCAACGTTCTTTTTTTTAAATCTAAAAAGGACTGACGTATACTCGTCTAGTGTTTCTAAATCTTTTCTGAACCACTTCCCACGAAATCGCTTTCACATATCCGAACCCCCAACGTAGTAAAATTCTCTAACGCATTGTTTCTCACCCTTTCTGAACCACTTCTAACCAAACCGCTTTGACGTATATGAGCCCCCAATGAAGTAAGATTGTCTAACGCCGTGTTTTCCAAGCTTTTCTGGTCCACTCCCCACCAAACCGCTTTGACATATCTGAGCCCCCAACATAGTGAGCTTGTCTAACCCAAGGTTTCTCAATCTTTTCTAAACAACGCCCCGCCAAATCGTTTTGAAATCTCTGATGCCCCACATACTGAAATTGTCTAACTCAGTGTTTCTCAACCATATCAGCTCCACTAAATTGCTTCAAAATTTCTAACGCCCCTCACAGTCAAATTGTTTAACTGATTGAGATTTCTGGAATTGAATGCATTGGTACTGTAAATTTATTTTGCTCTAGCCACAACCAGTTATGCAATCTTATAGGTTCTGTGAATGTATATAAGAATAAAGATATAAGACCTTATATTCCTTTGGATCCTCAAGGGTCAATATATCAGCCAGGGCGAAAATAAGGACCGAGAAAGAGAGACGGAAACAGGTCAAGAAAGAGAGAAGTGAACAGACCGCGAAAAGATAGACGAGAAGAGGCTGCGATATGGAGATGAGAACAGAACAAATTTGACCATATTCATCTCACGCATAAAACAACCAAGTACTTGTAGAAACTTTATGGCATTATCGAATTTTATAAGAACTACTTGGCTTTGAATTTTGAAGGAAAGGCTAAGTCCCAATTATATTGGTCATTGCCGATCGACCAGCAAGATCCCAATGACCAGTACAGACGGTCAGCAAGCAAAAGAGGAACACAAAGGAGCCAGTTGGAGGGCCTCGCTAAAATATGGCCGAAAATGACATTACGGCCGGAACTGCGTGTCCACATTTTAATTAGGAATAGCCACGAGAGGTGCTCAACTTCAAAGTGACCACGTCCAGCTTTCCATTAACCACCTTGTGCGCCGAGAGGGCAAGCAATGGACCGTTGGAACGAACGAAAAATACCGTGTGTAGTGCTCGCGTTTCACTGTACTCGATAGGGTGGGGGAGAGGCTTTTTCGGGACCGCACGGACACGTGATCAATTGGATTTCGTTGACGAGAGAAGATTCAATCACTGAAGTTCCATACCCCATCCTTCAAAAAGGGGGGGGGAGTAGAAATGAAGGGGTGGGCTAAGGGTAGGGGACAATTATAGTGGTGTGCTGGAGCGGGAAATAAGTCGAAAGTGGATTGATAGACTTGGATTAGGAGTGTCTTAGGTGTTAGAGTGTCTTACCACGAACAAGAAACGCGGAGGCAGAAGGAGGGGGGATAGGGAAGATGGAAAAGATAAGAGAGAGAATCGAAGAGGAAGAAAGAAGGAAAGGAAGAAAAGTGAAACTGAAAAGAATGGAAATAAAAAGAAAAGAACGGATAGAGAGAAAGAAAGAGAGAAAAAGGAAGAAAAGAGTAAATAAAGAAACAAAAAAAAAGAAAAGGAATAAAAAACGAAGAGAGAGAGATTTAAAAAAAGAAAATGAATGGAAAGGAAGAGAAAAAATATATCTTTCCACTTTCTCTCTCTCTCTCCCCCTCTCAACTTTCTCTCTCCCTCTCCACTTTCTCTCCCCCTCTCCACTTTCTCTCTCTCCCTCTCTATCTTCCTTTCCACTTTCTCTCTGCGTCTCACTCTCCCTTTCCTCTCCCTCTCCCTTTCCTCTCCCTCTCCCTTTCCTCTCCCTCTCCCCTTCCTCTCCCTCTCCCTCTCCCTCTTCCTTTCCCTCTCCCTCTTCCTTTCCCCTCCCTCTCCCTCTTCCTTTCCCCTCTCTCTCTCTCTTTCTCTCTCCTTTTACACTCTTCCTCTCTACCTTTCCACTCTCTCTTCCTCTCTTTCTCTCTATCTCTTCCTTTTCTTTCCTTTGCTATATGTTAAAAAGCACAAAAGATCAAATCAACTCTTTCTCGAATGTTCCGATTCAAATTTGAAAGCCCTTTCAAAATGACTAAGACGGAAACACCAAAATTTCATCCATCCGGGTTTCAGTCTGTATTTGTGAGGATGCGGTAGGAGTCGTCTCTTATTAAAGGAGGGTCTTTATCAACAAATGTTTACCATATTTCGTGAGTATCTCATTGATCTTTTCGGAACGTCAACAGAACTATTTGGACCCCAAACCAAAAAAACTCTAACATGAGAACAATTTTAGAAGGTTGTGTCACTTTGTTTGACGAATGTATTCTGGTCCAGGTCCTGCTGCGATATTCAGCTCAATTCATGTACAAGTTTGTTTTAACACTAGCATGATTCCTTCATTTACCTTTCATAAAATTAAAGACCATAAAAAGGAATGTGGGAAGAAGTGGTTCTTTCTTATTTGTTAGCTGGCATATCAATGTTTTTGGTCATTTAATACCGAGAATGGTAGTTTTTGTTAAGCACTTTTTGCCATCGGATGGTTTTTACATCATTTTTACTATTCAATCCAGCTGGGAGTTCATACCTTTCGCTGGGGTCTGAATGTGAATATAACTGAACAAATGGGATTTAAACTCGAATATTGTGATTCTAAAGTCTGAGTTTTAATCGACTGTGCCAAGCGGACTTCCCCTTAGAATCATTTACTGCCAAATAAAGTTAAAAATATATTTTTCATTAAGAAAAATTCGTTGAATCAAGCAAATTTATAGAGAAAGGTTGTTTCTTTTTTACAATATATACAATTTCAAAAATAAATTCATATGAAGGAGTTAGCGAGTATTAGGGACACGGTCAGCATAAATATAATAATGGACACGATTGATCAGGACAATCTATTGATCCAAGAAGCGTAAGAGACTGTGGATCCAAAGTTATGTTTTACTCTAGATTTTTTTTCCTGTGACCTACACTTAGTATAGGAAGAACAAAAAATAGATTAACAAACGCAAGTCGTCCCTGAAAGACATACTATTTTTAATAAGTTGCAGAATTTAGAATTAAATTTTAACCCAATCATAGAACATGCATTTGTGAGAATTAAATTTTAACACAATCATAGCACATGCATTTGTGAGAATTAAATTTTAACCCAATCATAGCACATGCATTGGTGAGAATTAAATTTTAACCCAATCATAGCACATGCATTGGTGAGAATTTAAACCATATTTGATGGCAGGAAACATGGCTGTTACAAATAAAACAGTGTATTCTAATTGGCTAGATTTCAAGACAAAGGTAGCCCTAATTTCAGCATTCAATCTATAGATTAAGATTGAAATAATAAATTAAATAATCCTACTAAATTTCGCTTGAAAAAGGTTTTTATAGTTTTGCCCGGGAGCTGAGGATATGTTACAAGAGTAATTAAGGGAGCCTGTTGAATAGGATAGCATTAATTTTTTTTATTTACTAAATTCATTTCTAAGACATTTTTAGTACTACATTCATTTCTTGTGCATTTTTTAAGATAATGAAGGAAGCCAATAAAAGAAATGCACAATTTGAATAATTCTCCCAAATTTACGGATGACCAACAGCGTGTACATATATGGCCGTAAAATTATACGTATATATGCAAATTTTAGTGGTATGAAACCTTTTTCTAATAACTATTGTGGTTTCATTTTTTGAAGAGCTTTATGTATCAACATGATTTTTAAAAATTATTTCGGTTTTATTTTCTAAAGAGTTACACGGTATAGGGTCTCATACAACCACGACGATCTGATTTTTATTTTATAATAGATGATTTCAAAAAAGAATGGCCCACTACTTTTACAGGTTACCAAAAGTCATTAATTTTTCGTTGACAAAGCAGCCTATAATGTTCATATGTTGGAGTCACTCCCCCTTTTTTCCTGGTGCGATTCTGAGTATAATGCTCTGCACAGCACTGGCCTGACATGAAACGTTAACTGAAGCAAGTGTGCAAATCCCCTTCGTCTTTCTGGATGATTGACAATAGTTTGGAAAATGTGGATGGATCCTTTTTGTACTGACGGTTAAACGATTAGTCTTTTGTTGTTTAAGTCTGACACGAGAACCACCGTTTTAGAACGAACCTTTTCGCCTCTACCATGCAGAGATGCTAACGTTTTACAAAGGTATTCATGTTTTGATGAAATTCACCATCTCTTCGTTTCCTCTTGCTGTTATTTGTGACTTAAAAAGGGGTTCGCATGTAAAACTCTAGCTTAGTAGGGGTTCCATATCAGCAGGGAATACGCAACTAAACCATTCGCTTGGATAGTGCCAAAACTACAATCGATACGTTTAAACAAACTTTCACTTCAAACATTTAGAATTCTAACTTAATAGAATCTTCGAAATACGAATGTAATTTAATGTCAATACAAATCTAAACATGTTGTTGAATTCCACATGGTCTAGTGGGTAAGCACTCGGACTTGAGAAAAGTAATACGCGAGTTCAAATCGTAGTCGTTCCATTTCCGTTTATAATCGGACTAATAACTTGGCAGTTGATGTTGCCCAGTGGATAGGCAATCGGATTTCGGAACCGTAGTAAGCTGGCTCGAATCCAAGTTGTTCCATCTACATTGACATGTCGACTAATACCCTTGGGAAAAGTATGAATCCTTATCTTCCCTAGAGCTATGGTTTAAATAGCGCAAGACCGGATGTGGCAGATGATGTCCACAATGTTACAAAAGTACTGAAGGTGGATCAAGGTTTCAACAGTCCTCGTGGTTCTCCATGCCATTGGAACAAGGCCCTCCTCTTCCAAGGGGTCGTGTGGTGACTGCAGGTGCATCAGTGCCGAAAGGATCCACAGGAAGGGTTCAAGACGCAGGACAGTCATACTTGATAACGAGAGACCGCTGATGAATACCTTGGCAAATTTATGAATCCCCGCGTTCTTTTCATGCTATAACACCATGTGCACAGTGTGTTATTCAAAATTAAACTACTTTTGGACAAAAAGGACTTTTATTTTTAAAAAAAGTGATTGTTCTCAGCATTAAATGACCCAAAAAGGTTGATAGTCCGTAAAAAAACAAACAAATAAACTTATGAATAAATGGATGTTTGTGTGTATGAGTTTGCCTATGATCCCCGAAACGGCTTGAATATTTGCATTAATGTATGTTATGTGTCTGGGGTGTTATTAGATGGGTGTTATTTTGAAAGACCACGACAAGTATCGAAACAAATCAGCTTCATGAAGCACAAAAGCAAACCCTGAGCATTTCTAGGCAATGGTGTACAGACATTTCATCACCTAACATTTAATCACCCAACTGATTATCATGGACATATAATAAATAGACATTTAATCACGTATTTTTTCACCACATGGACACTTCAGCACCAGACACAAAGGTATTTAATCTTCCTCTCCAGAAAAATAAGATAAGTTAAAAATATTTAAATTAATTGTGGCGAAAATGTTTTATGTGCGATACGGAAGGGATATTCAGTGCTGTTGAAAATGGTAGCGCCCTAGTGTTGACTGGTTGTAATACCGTCTTGATGTTTACATGCAAATGAGTTATCTCGTGCATATATAAACGAGACGTTCATAGACCCTGATGTCACAGTCAATTTGGAGGATTCCCGCCGGACCGGTGGTGTGTGTGTCATTTGTGCTGCTGTGCGTTTTATTCCACCACGTGCGCCATTGGACCCTTTTTTTCAGTTACAAGCTATGCCGGTGGTTGTTACTAGAGAAAGTATTGGCAAACTGTGTTAAACTGCGTTTGTGTATTTATTGTTTCAACAACAAGATGTCGCAGTGGGTATAGTTTTTGCTTACTCTTTTTCTTTTTTTCAACTTTATTAATTCATATTTTTATTGCCCTATGTCTGGATAGAAGAATTTCATACCTTATCCATGGGTATTAGTAACGAAGTGACTTGAATTCGATGTTTCGAATTGCGACACATAATTCATCAATACATACAAACGCCATAAATATTGACCAATACTTTTATGGTCCTAGGGCTAGAAGAATTTCATAGCTTACCTATGGGTAATAGACATGCGTATAATGATTCAAAATGTAAAAGCATGAAGAACTGCGCAACGAGGATTTTTTAGGTTAAGGTTTATGAAAGATTCATGTCGTATTCGATGTGTTGAGTGAACCAAGATGCAATTACTCATCTGTGACCAAGGAAAGAGATAATGTTTCTACTATTCGTTGTAGCGGTCAGTGGACAAAATTTAAAAAAAGGCTTCTGGCTGGACGGTGGTCAGCGATGCTAATCTCATGCGTTGTTAAGACCAGTCTACGCTGAGGGTCCGGCAGATTTTCTCCTAACCCCCCTCCCTTCACGAGATCTCCGGTGTTTTACTTCATGTAAACCACTGAATTGGAGAGAGGTTTCGGATAAGAAAACCCGGGGATTCGGTTTTTATGCGCTTCGAAGGCACGACAGAAAACCAACTAAAAGCAAGGAAGAGTGACCAAGCAAAAAAAAAAAAAAAAGATTCGTATTTAACGTTTCACGTGCGCACGCACACATCTATGAAACATCAGTTCACGGTTTCTTTGTTTTGCGACACATCAGAATTTATTTCATTTAATGTCATTGCATGTAAAAAGTTATTTTACGGTGATATTATTCGGTTTGTGGCAAATGATTTGATCAAAGTATATTTGCACGGGCTTGACAATTTTCCAATTTCTTTTGAATCTGTTGTCATTAAATTAAAATCGCAATAGCAGTGCAAAGAATATTCTTTGATAAAAGCATATAACAGCAGTAGATATGACAAATTAACCCAGTAGTTAAATGAACATTAAATTAAAAAAATGCCATGTATACGTAAAATTGGATATAATTGAGTTTTTATTTAACGTTTCACTTGTCCACGAGCACACCTATGATACATCAGTCAACGTTTTCTTTGGGTCATTTTATGCCGATGCACACAGACAGTGACTTAGTAGTTATAACACTACCTAACCCAGAAGCTATATTAGCATTTAATTATTACGAGGCAGACCCCTAAAATGCCTTGGATACGTAAAATGTGATTGCTTGTTTGTTTTGTGTTCAACGACATATCACATGTTTAAAGACAAAAACAATTACTAATGATAAACGATATTTTTATTCACAGTTTGTTTTAAATAACACACTTGCACTATTTAATCCATAGATGGAGGGAAAATGGT
>JAUZSX010294705.1:17500-28463 GCA_034780655.1 Idiosepius hallami
GAGACATCGCATGCTGATTTGTTACTTGCCCTCGTACAGTACCTAGTATTGTAAAATGTTTACCCATCTAACCACTGACCAGGCTCGACGTTGCTCAACCTCGATGATCTGACGCGAACCGGTGTTCAACACGACTTTATCGTACAATTGACAATTAAATGTATTATGGATCTTTAAAATACTTTATTTTTATTTTTTACATGTGGTTGTTTGTAAAAAGTTCCTTGCATAAATGGTTGCATCTTCATTATCGTCATCATCTCTCTGAGGTCGATGTTCGAAGGTTAATTCGAGCCATTAGGGATCACATTTGCCATCGAACCGATCTCTGTGGCATAATCCTCTATTCCTCCTTCCCTCTGCTTTACTCAGAGCGTTTCTATGCTTTGCTTTATCTCGTAGTCAACCGGAAAATCTATTAACCCGCACAATATTGCTTGAACGCTCTTTTTGGTGTACACGGATCTACGCATGTGTAGAGAAGCAAGACCCCGGAAGTAACAAACCGGAAGAAGAGTTCCATGGGTTTTGAATACCAGTAAGAGTCATTGCAAGAATTAGGATATGATTCGGTTTAATAGAGCAGAGATACTTTGTTTGTGCAAGAATAAACCCTTTTTGGAAGGAAATAGCAAATATCGTCTCGTAGTATACCACCATTGATATGTCTTGGTCAATAAATTACTACGGTTTATTGATTATAAACTATTCATTTTCATAACAGTATACTAAAACTCACGCACACTATTATGTTATTTAATGCCGAGAAGAAGAATATTTTCAGAAAAGTTCTTTTTGTACAGGTGTAGTAAGTTGAATAACAGGATATGCTCTATTTAATACATGGCAAGAGAAAAAGTAAGGACTCATACCTTTCGCAGGGGTATTAGTCCTATTATAAACGCAAATGAAGCAACTTGCATTCGAACTCGATTATTTTATTTCCGATGGCCTATCCACAGTCCCAAATGGACTTTCCGAGCAAATTAGATTTTGTGTGTGTGTGTGTGTGTGTAGATTCTGTGCGTGTCTGTGTGTGAGTTGGTTCCCTCTGGGTTCTGTAACAACTAGGCCAGTGTTATTAAAATTGTACACAGTTATATTTTTCTGCGTAGTAGTGTTCTTAGATGGTAGTTTCAAAGTACTCGGTAAAGATTGATAATGAAAATAATCAGGAACTGTACCGTTTCGATTAAAAGGAAAATCGTAAAAATTGCATGAACGCATAACTGTGTTGTGGGCCAGTATTTAAAGCGCTTGCTTGGCAAACATGGATGTTGGATCGAATCTCTCGTGGGGTTTGATATCATAACAAGATTGCGTGTCACTGCTAAGATGCAAAAAACGGAACACTCAAAAAATAAATGTTCAAAATATCAAGCCTAATTCCAAGGATTGTGAAGGTAACAATGATAAAGATAAGAACAACAATCTAAAAAAATAATTAAAAAATTATCAAATTTCATCTCTAGACTGTAAAGGTAACAATAAGAATGTGAACAACAGGCTGGCAAGGTCTTACTTAAGGTCCCACCGCAGACCCCGCAAGCTCTCCCGGGCCCGTGAGACCCCTTGCCTTCACAGATATTTTGAAACAAAATCCTAAAATAATTTATTATTAGGAATAAGGAGAGAATCCTGTATCAATTCATCTTGCTGTTTGTCTGTCTATAGATAGATAGATAGATAGATAGATGGATAGATATAGATAGATGGATAGATATGGATGGATGGATGGATGGATGGATGGATAGATTTGATTGAAGCCTATAGTATTTTTGTGGGTTGCAAGCAGTGCCATGCTTGGCCACATAGCGGCCCCAACGCAAAATGCGCCTTGCGGCCCCTTTGCCTTGAAAAGCCAACTGGCGCACGCACAAACACGCTATAGGCTTCCATCAGAGTCTATATGTACATGCATGTACAAATATATAGAGAAAGACAGACAGAGAGGTGGATTAATAGATGTATATTTCAACATATAACTATAAAAATAATTTTTAAGTTAATCCTAATAATTATTTTGTTAATTTTTTTGCATTTTAAAAGATCTGAGAAACCAAAGAGCCTCATGGCCCTTAGGGAGCTTTTTGTGCCACCCTGCACTTGCGGGGTCTGCAGGGACCCTAAGCTTGGCCCTGGGTGCAAGTTGCCAGTTTTAGAGTAAAGGAGCCACAAGGCGCATTCTGCGTCTTACCCGCTATGTGTCTAAGTACGGCACTGCAGTCTGGTAAATAAATGAATAAATTATGAAGCTTGATCACAAGAATGATGTAAGTAATAATGATAAATATAAAGACGACAGTCCGAAAAATCGATGTACAATATCACAGATAAGTGATCGACTTGGTTAAACGTCTCATACCCAAATTTAATAAGCAACCTGGACTTCTCTTCATCTTGACGAATAAACGAGGATTTTGGTTTAGACCTTCGTCAATCGGGACCCTCATTAGGTGGCCAACTAAAAACTCCTCAACAGAGAATGGTGTGCGGGGGTGGGGGATAATAGGCTGATACCCTCCCTTGGGGCTCCTTCTCCCCTTTCTTTCTTTGTTACTCCCCTGACTGTTCGAACTACCCTATTTTTCGACTGTTGTTCTCTATTGTCAGGCCTAGATTTGTTATCCCGTCGAGTCTCTGGGCGTGGGGGAAACGGGTTCACCGGTGATTAACTCGGTGATTGGTCGTCAAGAAACAAAGAAGAGTTCGTTATCGGCGTCGAGGGAAATCAGACGGCAAGCTATCTTTTTTTTTTCTTAAACTGGTCAGCACTGGTTAGCGGTGGGTGTAGGAGAGTTGAAAGAACAAGCCCCAAAGATTCAGAGTCGGACAGACTAGGGAAAATAAATTAGAAAACAGTAAGAATAAAAAAGGGGGATCTTTTGCGCCCCCCCTTTTTTTCCCTAGGTTGTTTTAATTGTCTCTGAAAACTCGATTTGAAATTGGTCATAGAAGGCAAAACAATGAAATCAAGAATAGCAGACCAAGTACGAAGAGACATTTTGTGGCAAGAAACGATGGAGATAAATGGAATTAACAAACATCTATTCATGTATATTTATTTAAACTTATGGGCAGTGATGTTTGAGCTTTAGTAAAAGCTCGGGCTCTGGAAACCTAGTTCTCAAGTTCAAATTGAGTATAACCCTGTTTACAAAAGGCATATAAATGAGACCTGTCAACTCAGAGAGTGTAACTCATCGAGGTGAAGGGTGGCACTTATTAAAAACCCAGAATGATGAACCCATAAAACTAGCGTTGTGCCTAACTGGGTTTGGTGCTCGACCTATAAAAAAAATATATATATATATATATATATATATATAACAAGAAATTATATGATATTAACTATTTAATTTATAACTGAACGCAATGTAGTCATTCATACTGATCCCAAGGGTATCATTCCGAATATGAATGCAAACAGAACAAGTGAGATTCGAAATCTCTTATTGCGAATCCCAAGTCTGACTTCATCGCACGGTTGAAAAACACTATTGAAAAGATTAGCACTTTCGTCAATTTAACTCAATAAATTCCAAATGCTAAAAGTCATGCTTTATTCCTAATTTATTTATTTTCGAGAAGACTATTAGATTTTTTTTAGTGTTCCTCATTCGCTGACTTTTGAAAAAGTGGGACACAATTTGGGTGATGTGGTCGGATGGAAAACTCCTTGGAAAATGTCTTTTTTTTATGTGCTATGTCTTGGATATTAATGGCACATTAGATATAAATGTTCTACAGTGTTGCCGAAAATGTCCGGCTGGTCCGGTTACAAATCGAGCAGCATGAGTGAAGGGGCTTTTCTTGCATCAATACTAGCCCATCACCGCCAGTACGCTCGCTTCTGTCCTCAAGGTCGGTAACGTGGGTAATGTAAAGTTTTAGATCGGCCCATCATATCATTTGCTGGAATGGTTACAGTTTGCTTGTTGTTAATAGCATCGGTAAAAATTGAAATGAGAAAAGGAATTTTTCATAGAAAGAATTGACATCGGAAGGAGACAGGAAGAAACAGATTAGAGAGATACTGGGCCTAAGGGGGAAAGATTGAAACTGGGGGCCCGATAAAAAAGGAGGGGAATAAAAGTGTAAAGAAAGTGATAAAGAGGATTGGAAGATAGGGACAAGATTGCAAAAGAGGGAGAGAGAAATGGGGTGTAGGAAGAGAGAGAGAGATGTGGTGTAGGAAGAGAGAGAGGGAGATGTGGTGTAGGAAGAGAGAGAGATGGGGTGAAGGAAGAGAGAGAGAGATGGTGCATCAATGGGAAGAGAGAGGAAATAGAGAGGCGTTTCTTAGAGAGAGAGTGAGAGAGAAATGCATCAGGGAAAGACATGGAGAATGAGAGAGATTCAAGGCCAGAAAATAAAGAGAGAGAAAGAAATGAGCGTCCGAGAAGAATATGTGTGTCCGAGGAAGAGAGAAAGTGACATGTGTGTCCGGAAAAGAGGGAGAATAGGTTCCGGAAAGAGAGGTAGAGAGAAATATTTACTTGGTAGAGCAGCGACGGTGGAGCATTGGTAAAAGCTCGAGGTCTGGAATCGTGGTACGCGAGTTTAAATCCCAGTCAAAACCATTACATTTACCTTTAGCCGCCTCAGGCAGATTGGGCTCATTAACACCGAATGTAAAAATCCAAGATATAGAGAGCACACAAAAATGGCCTTGTGCCAAACTTTGTTTGGTGCTCACCAAATCAATATATTTACTTGGTAGAGCACCAAACCAAGTTAGGCACAAGGCCATTTTTAGGTGCTCTATATATTTGGGCTTTTTGAATTCAGTGTTAGTCTTCACAGAGATGAGTTGCTCTCCCGAGTTAACAAGCCCAATATATGCCCGAGGAAGCTAAAGTGAAAGTTATTGTTTTGACTGGGATTTGATCACGCATAATACGACTCCAGAGCCCGAGCTTTTACCAATGCTCTACCCTCGCAGAGATAGAGAGATATGCAGGTCGTGGAAACGTGTGTCATTTCTGTTTAATTTTTCATTTTCTGCTTCCGTACTAGATTTTCATTGTTCAAATTTCTTTTGTCAAGATTCTCCTTTCTTTGATTTTTCCTCAACTTTTTAGAAACTCAATTTACATATACATATCTTGACTCTCAGAGAAGTGGCACACTTTTTGGTCTTCGTGTCTCTTCAAACTTGACCATTATAACTAAAAATATTTTTGTCGGATTGAGGCTTTGGGTTAGGCCATTGTTATTCTACTCCATTTAAAGCTATAACAGCGACATCAGATTGTTATTAATCTCCAATGAATTAAGATTGTCACAGCATGGACGTGAAGAAAGGCCGGAAGGAGGATGCGTTCGAATCGGGTAAGGGACATAAAGCATTACTTGCAATGTTATATAAACCAGAGATAAAAAATACGACGATTTTGTTTTGAATTAGTTCATTGGGATCTATCTACCTATCTATATATATATATATATATATATATATATTGTGGGTCGGGGGATTTATTATTTTAACCTACAAGCCTTTTTTCCCCTTGCTCTCTTTCTATGTATATTAATTGTACATAATTTATTTTAGTCGATTAATTTTAATTCACACATATCCCCCGTTCTCACACTATTTCTTGCTTTTCATTACATTTTGCAGCCCTGATGAGAGATGGCCGAAAAAGCTTCTTTCCTCCTTTTCAATACCATTGTAAAATTTTGTACCAGTAAAAATTTGTTTATATATATATAATCTACAGATAATTAAAACAAAAATTAGTTTTAAATTTTTTTAATTCGATTTTTTTTGTTTTCTAACAAAAAAAAACTTTGGGTCAAGTGTCTTAATATTCTCCTGCTTTCTACCAAACGTTTTATGTACTCCTCGACTTGAAGACCCTGCAACTAAAATTACTATTAGAAAACAAGAAAACATTGAATATAAAAAATTTAATGAACTATGTCTGAATAATATAATATATAAAATATATAATATAATATACATGATAAATTTTATATATATATATATATATGAGAGAGAGAGAGAGAGAGAGAGAGAATAATAAGTTCTTCTGAAACATCATAAGGCTATTGAGGTATAGGCAGAAAATTTCAAAGTTTTTAAGGTGGTATGAAGCGTTATTTATAATATACAGACAAGAAGCACTAAAAGGTTAGAAAATGGAATATTAATTCAGAAATTACCAAGTATTATAAACAACGCATCATACCGCCTTAAAAACTTTGAAACTTGGCACATTATATATATATATATATATATATACACACACAAAAATAATTTTTATAGGAATTACGAAAATGCTGAGATGGTAGGTCCAATATAGTGTGGAGAATTTTGTAATGTTCGGTTGCAATATTTTCAGCAGTTAAAAAGTCTCTAAGCATTCTTATAATCTAAAAATAAAGCTACTATTGAACCTTTTACTTTTTGTGTCTATATACTTTCTTTTGGTCCACCCTGTATATATATATATATATACTCATCCGTGTGGAAGGAAGTGAAGGGTGAAGCAGAAGTAAAAGCTTGAACTCAGGGGTTGTATTATATGAGTTCAAATCTAAGACAAAACCATTTAGTTCACTTCCAGTTGTGTTGATAACTTCGAGGCTCGGTAATTAGTTATTGGTCTAGAAGCGGGGATAAAAACTTCTAAGAAACAGGGTAGATGATGTCCACCGACTCAATTAGTGTAGCTCATCTATCTGTATCAGGACAACACTGATTTTAAAAAAGCCCAGAAATATGATGAGCACATTAAACTGGCCTTGTGCTTAACGTGTTTTGGTGCTCCTACTGGCTTAATAAACCCAGGTACAACTTCAAAGTGAATAAAACAATAGCGGGCATTACTTTCTTATTATTTTTATTATTCATTCGTATATAAAATAATAAAATACATTTCTTTTGGAAGGGCAAATATCTATAGACTTATATGAATTAGATCGTCGTGTTTGATTGGGTTCTACATCCTGTTTCAAATTTCCAGTTTACGAGCCCTGTGTGCGTGGCTGGATCGAGCAGATGCTACCTTTCCAGAAGAAAACATGAATTTGAACTGTGAACACTTATACTTAAATTGTTACCCATGTAACGACTGACCAGGCTCGACGTTACTTAACTTCAATGATCTGACACGAACTGATATCTCCAAGACGACTTGACTATAAATCTTAGAAATATAAGAGTAGATGGTTGCTTAATAGAATTATTAAAAACACAGATAAGAAATTAAAAAGTGTTTTTAAATTAAAAGTAAATAAAATAAATGACGGAGAAGCATTTTTAAAATTTAAAAAAAAATAATTCATTCTTAAACACGAAGTGTTTTTGAAAAGAAATAGCATTGAATGTTTTTTTTATATAATAAGCTTTTCTAATTATCTTAGTGGCAAGTTCCCGGCGCCGGGCAATGCTTCTAGTATATTATATCAATTACTTATATTGCAAGACACGGTCATCATTCATTAATAACAGTGGATACATAACTTCAAAACTTTTGGAGTTTAGTCTTTTACTTTTTCGACAAACTAAAACTTTCTACATATAGTTACATCCTATTCTGTCCGGCTCTCCATCACACCTCTCTCTCAATATCTCTTTCCTTCTCTCTTTCTATATTGCTAGGTGGCGCTAGTTTAATAGCACGTCTATTATTTCATTGTCCGCCATATTACTCCATAAGGAACTAATTTAACCTTGCCCACGACATGACAGATCCGTCCTTTTTTCGTTCCTCCTCGACAGAACGAGTTATAAAGGATGTAAATTGTTTACTAGTGACCGGCCTTTGCGAGTGAGCCTCTTTTAATTCGTTCTGTTTTTCATTTTATAGAAAAACTATTTTCCCTCCTAAACTCACTCTGGCCGTGATCCAGGACACCCTCTCTATTCCCCGGAACCGTAATAGCCTACATTACCCTAGAGCAGATATATAAATTACCCTTTCGTAGAAATATAAATTGCCGAACAGTGTTCCTATTCGTTTTCTCCTACTTTATTCTTCGACTTTATTCCCGGTCATCCTTACTTTCTCGGTCTTTATTTAGTTTTAAATCCGTCGCTTCGGACATCCTGGAATTTTCTCTTAGTCAATTTATCTACTGGAAGCATCGATGAATTGTCCATCTTTCTCCCAGGACCGGCCCAAGTTCGCGCCAAAGTGCGCAATCGGTCAACGCGGAAAATACTAAAAGGCCTCCTGTTAATGCGTTCAACTCATTTTTAAGTTCACATAACAAATTGCATTTATCATTATACATATCTTTGTTTTTGTTTTACGGCAAATCAACACTTCTAGGCCATTTAATGCAGAAAACAATCATTTTTTTTTCATTAACATTCTTTTTTTATAAACATTTTTTTATAAACGTAGTTTTTTTTGTGCGCTATTTAGCCCATAGCTGGAGGGAATGTGGGAATTCCTTTATTTCCCAATAATATTAGTCCAAGTATGAATTCATATAGAACAAGTGGAATTCGAACTCGCGTATCAAAGTCTGGCTGTCAGTCTATTATCCCAAATGGACTTCCTCTTATATATCATACTACGTTACGTGTGGTTCAAAAAAAATGATCATAATCAAAAACACCAATTAGAGGAAAATTACCTTAAAAACTTTTTACGGTTTAAAAACTAAAAACAAAAGCCACTTATTTTCACTGTTAATGACCTCTAAAGGGGATTTTAAAATTTTGTTTATAAAATTATTAAAAAAAAACTCCCCTTGCTTTTCCAAAACAAAATTTAGTTCCACAAATTAATTCGTTATTTTAATATTAAACTACAAATTTGATGCTGAAATTTTGGGTAACTTTGTTCCAAAGTCTGACCAATTACATATCTGCTTTTTTATTCACCTCAACAATATTTGCTGCATTTAATCATGGTTTTATTAAATATTGTATTGTTAAAATTAGATTTTAACGTAACTTTTCTAAAGCTAAATTTGGTTGAATCAATTTATTTCAATCTTAATCTAAAATTGGATGCTGGAACCTAGGCTAACTTTGTTTCATAATCTGACCAATTACAATTCAGCTTTTTATTAAAACCAACAATATTTGCTGCAATTAATCATGGTTTTATTAAATTTTGTATTGATAGAATTAAATTTTAACGTAACTTTTCCACAGTAAAATTTAATTAAATTAATTAATTCATTATTTCGAACTTAATCTAAAAATTGGATGCTGAAATTATGACTAACTTTTTTTCCAAAATCTGACCAATTACAATTCAGATTTTTATATACTTCGATAAAATTTACTTATTTTATTTAAGATTCTTTTTTAAAATTAAATCCTCTCAAATATGAAATGTCTGCGCTTGTGAAAAGATCTATGATATTCGGGTACACTAAAATTTGTTTCCTTCTGGTCGACGTGGCCCAATGGATAAACAGTCTAACTTCGGAACTGTAATACGGAAGTTCAAATCCAAGTTTTGTCTATGTTGACATGTCGACTAATAACATTGGAAAAGGTATGAATCCCTATCTTTCTTTTAGCTATGGATTAAATGGTATTAGTGTATTTTTGCACCCATGGGTGTTCAAATGCAGTTTGAACTAACTATAACTAAATATCGCATCCATGGGTATTCAAATGTAGTTTGAACTAACTATTACTAAATATGGCACCCATGGGTGTTCATATGCAGTATTACCGATTAAATAGTGCAACTTGTGTTACTAAAAAAACTGTGTTTATAATAATAAGATTTATTAAAAGTAATAGTTCTCGGCATTAAAATGACCTAGAAAAGTCAACACGCCATTAAACAAAAAAAAAAAAACAATCTTACACTCGAAGTGTGTGTCTCAGAATGAAAAACCGAGGGTGATAAAGACTCTTGGACCCATAGCCTACTAGTCTTTTTTTCTGTTTGTTTTAAGAGTTTTGTAAAACTTTAATTTTCTGGTCTTCTTTCTCACTCTTTTTCCTTTTAGATCTTTTTTTTTTTTTTTATTAAACTTTCAAATTTGACCAATTACAATTCAGCTTTTTATTCACTTGGATAATATTTACTCTCTCTTTTATTTTTTGATCTCTCTTTCACTTTAAGAATATTCCTTTCTTTCTCGTTTTTTACTCTCTTTTAGATCTCTCTTTCTTTAGCACCTAAAGTTCCTTTCTTTCTCTCTCTCTCTCTCTCTCTCTGCCCCCTCTCTTTCTTTAGATCACTTTCTTCCACTTTCAACGTTCCTTTCTCTCTCTCTCTCTCTCTCTCTCTCACCCTTCCTCTATCTCTCTCATCCTCTTCTTTTCCTTTTCTTTCTCTTCTTCCACTCTCTTTCCCGCCCTTTCTTTCCCGCCCTTTCTTTCTCTCTCACTCTCTCTCTCACCTTTTATCTCTCTCACCCATTATCTATCTCTCGCTTTCCCACTCTCTCTCTCTCTCTTTCAATCTCTCTCCCTCCCCCTCTCTCTCTTGCCCTTTATCTCTCCCTATCTCTTTTTCGCCTTTTAAATCTCCCTCCCTTCACATCTCTCTCTTTCGCCCTATCTCTCTCTTTCCCCTATCTCTCTCCCCCCATCTCTCTCTCTCTCCCTCTCTCAGAGGTTTTATCTTCTGTCTTATTTTCTCCCTCCACTCGCCTCAAATCTATTAGCTCTTTCTATCTGTATCTGACTCTCTCTCTCACTCTCTCTCAGTCTCTCTCTCTCTCTCTCTCCTTTCCTGATAACCTGATTTATGCTCTTCTTTTACGTTTTTCGATTATTATCCCCTCCTCGATCTCTCCAGCATCCCTTACCCAACGTCCCAATCACAGGACAACAGTACAGTTCGTCCCGATCCAATCCCAACAAAAATTGCTCAATTCTTGCATTAGGCAGGAATTGGATTGACATGCCGAACAGACATCAATTACTACAACACACCAACCCCAAACCCCACATACACCAACCAACTACTGCCTTAAACTCTCGCCTTTACACACACACACACACACACACACACACACACACACACACACA
>JAUZSX010294706.1:0-13767 GCA_034780655.1 Idiosepius hallami
TATATATATAGATATATATATATATATATATATATATATGTTTTAACTTGACTAAAATTTAAAAATCAAATTAATATAAGTACACTAAGTTTGATATATATTTGTTATACCGAGAGACTTAAATCTGTTATTTTTCTGGGTCGGGAATAGACATTAGAACTTTTAAGCTAAATCTTAATATTTAAAGGAGTTTTTTTTTCGTGGGGTCCTGATGTAGAAATACCTGGTTTGGTGCCCAGGCGTGGATAAACCCACCCGGGACGACGTACTCGTAAGACTTCTGGCTAAGAGAAGAAAACTCTGGCATAAAACCTACATTCCACCTAAACAATCAGTGATCTTGCCTTGTCACTGATAAACATGTCTAGGTGGATTGAAAGTAGATTGTGCATGTCATACAAGCGCGCATGATGTAGTCTACATGTGCAGAAGAATTAAGAAGGGCAGTCCTTACATACATGTGGCTCGCACATATGTAGTCCTTTCTTCTGTCAAGAAGTGGCGGTCATCACATATATAAAGTTTTGGGGTCTGATAAATGCACAGGCAGGAAACTGACAGCCACCTAAATATTGTTGGGCTGTTGATTCTGTGTCTATGCTATACAAACATATTACATTGAAAAGAATTTTACCTTTTCTTTTAATATTTTTAGTTTTAATTTTTCTTTTTTTCTAACAAGAAACTTACTTTTTTACTTGTTATATTTGTTGTCAAAATGTTAATTTTCTTTTGGTTTTTCAACTGTTGTCACTTTTAAAAGCAAAAAGCATTACATATTGTTTCAGCCACATAAACAATATTTGTTTGGATTCTGTCAAGAGATAATGAAAGATAGAGTTAGGGTTAGATAAGGCCAGAGTCGTTCTGAAAAGGCTTTAAGGACAAAAACTATTTTAAGAAGAAAAACTTGACAAATTTGATTAAATAACTTTTTTTTCTTTATCTTTTAATCATTTTCAAACAATAGAATATTCATTTACTTAATCCTAATTACACAATGCGAATTTTTTAAAAACAAATGTGAATATGTCTTGTTCTATAATGTAAAACAGTCTACATGGCTCAGTGTATAGACAATCAGACTTCGGAACCACACTACGCGGGTTCAAATCCAAGTTGTTCCGTCTACATTAACATGTCGACTAATACCTTCAGGAAAGGTATGAAGCCCAATCTTCCCTCCAGCTATGGGTTAAATAGTGCAAGACCTCAACAGCGGATGATGTCTATAATGTTACAACAGCACTGAAGGCGGTTATCCATGCCATTGGAACAAGGCCATCCTTTGCCAAGAGGCTGTGTGGTGACTGCAGGTGCATCAGTCTCACCATGTTAAAAGACATCACGTGCAGGCATCCTCCTGAAAGGATCCACAGGAACCATGACGGAGGTGAGTCATACTTGACCACGAGTGACCGCCTATGATGATGTAAAAAGTGTGTTCAATAATAAATACCCCGACTCCCTTCTCGTGGCAGTATAACAACAAAATTTGGCACATATATTAGTCTTTCTTTACAGAGGAACCACTCAGAGTTATCCTTGTGTTATATGAAAATCTACGTGTTGAAAAAAGAACGTTTATCAAAAAATAATTGTTCTCAGCATTAAATGACCTAAAAAGGTTGACATGCCAGCAAAACAAAAACAAACAAACCTAGAGTTCCCCATTTGTGCCATCATTTAATAGAGCTATGGCGACTGTGCTTCTAATCTGATGAGATGTATGTTGTGAATCAGATCATTATCTTGCTGGAGGAGGAGATCTTTGCTGATCTTTATCTTCTCTTCATTTTCATAGCTTCTCTTAATTTCTTTAAAATCAATCATAATAGGCTTCTCTAATTTTGGTACCTTTTGCCAATGAATCTGTCATCACTATCTCGGATTCAGAAGATTGTATGATCTTTCCAGTAGAAGCCTGTCTGCACCCTTGGCTTCTTTGGTGTTACTTAGTCCAAGTACTTCCACTGCAATGACTGGGTTTTGGTCTCATAGTGATACACCCGGCTTTCATCCTGTGTAAATAGTCTTTTGAAAACTTAGATTCATCTTTCTATACATCTACGGAATCATCCTCAAGTTCTGGAAAGGGATCAACCTGTATATTCATCTGACAAACCCTTTATGCCTATAGAAATACTCATGAATGATAGTTTCTACAAATCTTGTACTAATCTTCATCTCTTGGGTTATTGTTATACAATATTGCTCAATTTTTGACAGTATTGCATCTTTTAAATGTTAAAATTTTCCCAATCATTTATTCAATATTTATAAGCAATTTAAGACAGCAACATGTTTGATATCTGGGTTTTCTCCCAAGACCACTAATCAGAAATATTATTATGAACAAATTTAATGCCACGCCCAACTACGAGGAAACTCTTAAAAAAAAAAAATAATCTTAATATAAACCCAAAGAATGAAAGATAAAATATTTTACAGATTTTTGTCTTTAATCCTGATTCGGATTCTAACATCTAAAATCAATATGTTTTTTGAATTTTTATCTAAATATTTGGTCATCTTGTTTGATATCAATTGTATAAAATTTTGATCTTTGATATTTTGCAACAATATTTGTTTGAATTCATATTAATATATGACCAGATTTGACTTTTAATTCTTAAAATATACAATATTCAATCAAATATGCAAATGATCAATTAATTATTATTTTAATTTTTATCAACAGCACTTAGTGGATTTTTAATTTTTCAATTAAAAATTTGTAATTTTGTGCTTGGTTAAAAATGTTTGCCAAACATTCTCATATCTAAATTCTCTATTAAATGTCATTTCTATCATTGTCTTATAATTTCAAACAATAAAAGAGAAACATTTTGACATTTATATTTAAAGAAGACTTGAAGATCATGTCATATACATAATAAAGTTTTTAATTTTTACTTGTCCTTAAGGTAAGATTCTTTTTTTGATCCAAGTCAAGAAAATTTTCTAATTATTTTTCATGTGAATTCAGATTTTCTGGAAAAGAAACAATTATTGTTAGAAACAAAGACAGCTTGGATTTCTTTTTTACAAATTACAATTGAAATAAGTTTCTTAACTCAAACTTAAATATCAATAAAATACTAATATCGTTCTTAGCCAAAAATTAAATCTAAATTTTAAAGAAGATTTTTGATAAATTTATTTTATTTTGTTATTAGAAGCTTCAAGAATTGAATAATTTGATTTATATAAAATTACTTGGCTTGGTCCATATAGTTTCTCAAGAAAAAGAAATTTAGGCTTTTTGTGTTCAATTCACATGCTTAAAAAATATTGAAAATTTAAGAAAAGTGAGGAAAAAATAGAAACAAGCAAATGATGTTTTATAATTGCATTTTACTTTTTTGTAGAAATAACTGTGACCAATAATTATAAGTTTTTTTAACTCTTTGAATGTTGTCTAGATTTTTAGAAATGGTTTAGGGTATTTTTGCCTTGCTGAATCAGGAATTGGCATCTGTTTCTCTCCATCAAGTCAGGTTTTTGTGTTGATTTGAAAAAAATCAGATCAAATCAATTATAATTTTTGTATGACATGATCAACTGATTTTTGTTAACACAAAACATCACTCAGAACTTTATTGGACTTAAATGAATTTTATCATTAAAATGATCATTTGTGATCAAAACAAAAATTTGATATGGCATTCTACCCCCACAAACTTCTTCTAAAATGCTTCACATATGTGTATATGTGAAAAAAAAACATAAAAAAAACATGTGGCCATAGCTCAAAAACATTACCTGATTGAGAAAAAACAATTTGATTTTTTGGATCCAGCACATCAGATTCATCCTAAAATCATCTGAAAAATGCAGACAAGAAATTTTATTTTGACCAGTGTAATCAGCATTGAAAAGACATCTTTTTAATATGATACACTTTGTGACAGTTATATGAATTTGTATTAATAAATCCTAATTTTCTTGTGACATCATGAAATTGATGGTAGCTATCATTTAGTTTGAAATATAACTCAGATTCACCATAGATCTATTGAGGTAATTTTATGTAAAACTACTACTTTTAGATAAACCCAATAATACCTTATAATTGAAAATAAATCTTACATCCTTTCTTTATAAAAAACACCTCTGACAAATATCAATAAATCCAATGTTTAATGACGATTGAATAAGTTTCTTTTTTTTTTTTTATAATTACTGCTTATTTTAATGTTGGGCTAGAATTGAATAAGTATCTTTCTGGAAGAATTTCTTTCTTTTTTATTCCTTGGCTTATTTTTCGGATTTCATGGTTTTTTATTATATGAATATTGATATGAAATACTTTTGTAGAAAATATGTACTTTTAATATATTTCTCTTAGGATTTTATGTTTTTAGTTTTATTAAACCTTTAAACTCTAAAGGAACCATATATCAGCCTTAGCGACTTAAGGCAAAAGAAAACACACACACACACACACACACACACACACAAGGATGTTTCAACTTCTACCTTTTGACCCTGACTTAGCAATATTACCAAGTAGTCATTTAGAGCCTATCTATTAAAGAATCATATTAGGGTTGAAATGTCAGTGTGTCTTTTTTTGGCTTTGGTTCCTAGGGCCGATATATCGTCCCCTTAGGATCGAAAATGTTAATAAGTTTCAGATTGCATCATTTATCATTTCAATCAATAAAAATGGAATCAACAATAAACATGCAATTGGAGAAATATACAGTGTTTTTAAACATTTAGTGGTTTCGCCCCCCTCTTCCAACAAACACCGTAATGACTGTATATCTAGGTAAAATATATGGTGGAAGTATACGAGTGTGAAGGTCTATTTGCAGCGACTGGGAAATGCTTAATTAAATCGTCCTATTTTTCCAACCTTTCTACCAACACCTATATCACATTTTACTGTAATTGCTCTAAAGCCCCCTTCACAATTTTAGCACCCCTTTATCAGACTACATACCTACAAGCGCCCCCCTGAAAGTTCATATCACACCCCTCCCAGGGCACAGTATCGCCCACTTTGAAAACCACTGATTTAGACAATACAATGTTTTTTTTTTCAATGAAAAGTTTTTATTTATTTACAGTATCACAGCTAGAAATATCCTCCATTGGCATTGAGACATTATTTTCTACTCCACAGTAAGTTTTCAGACACCCTGTACCTAGCCTCTCTAAAAGATGTTGCACCTCAATCATAATTTATTATTGACCAAATACAGTTGCTAATTTGACACTTCTAACAAATAGTTTAGTTTTTTTTTCTAAGAAATGAGCCACGACACATCTTGATATTTTGTCCTTTCTTTTTAAATGTTACTTGTTATTTTTCAAATGTTAATTATTTTCTCCATCATAACATTTTGAGCATTTGTAAGAAACAATTATTAACAACACATTTACGTTTCATGCTATTTATTCTATACAAGTTGATTAAGCTTGCAGGCCATTACAATTCCAACTACTACTATCCATTACAATACACGGTCTCTTCATAGCTTTTGATTATTTCAAGTACTCTCTCTCTCTTTTTCTCTCTCTCTCTCTCCCTCCTTACCTCTCTCTCCTTCTCTCTCTCTCCTTATCTCTCTCTCCCTCTCTCTCTCTCCCTCTCTCTCTCTCTTCTTATCTCTCTCTCTCCTCTCCTCTCTGTCTCTTCCCACCTCTCTCTCCCCCCTACTTGTTAAGCTGGATGTTGTTGGCTTTGAAATTAGTAATGATGGCTGGTAATTCTGATTACTGACTGACAAGCCAGGCCGTTTGGTTTGTTCGTTATTGATTTGTGACAATTTGAATTTCTCACATTTCATTCATCTTCTCTTTTGCTGGCCTGTGCCATTGGATGTTGTGGGGGAAGCAGCAGCAGGATTCTCAGCTCACTGCTTGGTTGGCTGACTGACTGGCTTTTTCAGGCAGGAAGACAACAACAAGCAGCAATTTGGTGTTATCTGATTGAGAAAATAAACCAGGTCTTCCTCCCCCTTTCTCTTAAGCTTGTTGATGTCTAACTATTCTGTTATTATTAACTTTTCCATATCTCTCTCTCTCTCTCCTCCCCTCTCTCTCTTTCTCATCACACATGCCTTTAAATACTGGATATTTCTATTTCATTTCAAATTCAAAATGGACTTATTCTAAAAGAATTAATTAACTTCAAAATGGAATAAACAACTTCAAATTGAAAGATAATCAAACAAGTTGTTTCCCATTTTAAAGTTCATTATTCCATTTTGAAGTTGATTAATTCTTTTACATAAAAATCAGTCCATTCTAAAGTTGAAATGATGTAGTTTTAACTAGATATAAAAAAGAATTATTAAAATAATTGTTTGTGAACATTTCAACTGTTTGTTTTTTTTTAATTTTCCATGGTATCTCTTCTTATATGTATACATCTATAATTAACATTATTTATTATAATTAAAATCTAAGAAATGAATTTAGATTTTTTTTCATTATGAATAGAATGAAGGAATTTAATATAAATTAAGTTGAGGGGAAAAAAATGAATTTTATTAATTTTGTTATTTATGTCAAATTGTTCAAATCATTTGTAGCTTTGAAGGTTTTTTTTAGTGCTTGAAGACAATCATCATAATTAGTTTCTCTACAATGAAATCAATTTCAAATTACATTTTAGCTTTTTCTTTTTCTTTTTTCTTTAATGCCTCTAAACATTTATATTTACATTTCCACTGGTATTTTAGAGGTTTACGATCAATGATCATATAGCATTTTTGACATTCATTATTTCATTTATTTTATACTAATATTTCTATTTATAAAAAAAAAAACTGAGAATTTTTTAAATTAAAAATACTATAGTTCACTAAGAGCTTAAGAAAGATTGTTTTTTTTTCTGTCTTAAGACATTCATTTGATTGATGAAATAACAAAAATAATTCTGTCATCTTTGTACTTTTACTCTTCAAAGTTCAATTCTGATTGCATTTGAATCATTATAGTTTTAATATTTCATTTTGATTTTAATTTTATTTAATTCCTCATTGGATCTTAGGCAGCCAGGATAGAGCAGTGATAGAAACTTCAACTCTAGAATTGTTTATATAAGTTCAAATCTCAGTCAAAACTATTTAAGTGCCTCAGACAGATGAAGCTTGTTAACACTGGAGAATAACTCATCAAAATGAAGGGTAACACTGATTCTAAAAATCTGGGTGAATGAATGAGACCTCTCCAGTAGGGAAAAAGTAACTCATCTAGATGAAAGACAACACTGATTACAAAAAGCCCAAAGTTCAGGGCTTGTAATAAGCACGTAAAACTGTCCCTGTACCTAATTTGGGTTTGTGCTCGATCGAGTAGATATACCCACATTGGATCTTGTTCTCAAACTCAGATCAACAAAAGTAATAAACATCTGCATTTTTTGTATGAATTATAATATTAGGTAATAATTATCAAAATTAGATTTATTAGATTTTCTTTAAAGAAATAAATAGTTTCTCACTCCACTGTATTCTTTTACATTGTTTCAAAACACAATCTCACAAATCAGTTTGTTTATCAATGCTTTTTATCAATAATTTTAATTTTAGTTTACATTTTTCAGATTTTATTTCCAAATGTTTTTTAAATTGATTTCATTCTCTTTGTAACAAATGATGTTTTTATGGTATTTTCTCCTTCTTTAGAAGCCTTTTGATCTTCAACATCTGATCTATTGTTCTGTCAACAAAGTTGATCTCTGTATCTCTGATTTATAGCAATTATCACAATTGTTTGTAAACTAATATTGGCACTCTTTTTCATAGACATTCAATCGTCTTCTTATCTATAATTATTTTATTCTTATATTGAATTGTTTCTTTGATAATCAAGTCCAGTTTTCTTTCTAGTTTTAAGGTCTATTTATTGCACTATTTCACATTCTTTGATTTTTTATATAAAATATATATATATATATATATATATATATATATATATATATATAAAATATATCATAGTTGGAAAATGATAAAGCAATGCAACTTGACCATATAAATCATTTTAGCAATATAAGAGTGGAGAGTGTTGCTTAAAAACACAGAGAAGATATGAAGAAGCATTTTTGAATTAGAAATAAATAAATGAATAACAGAGAATCGTTTTTAAAATTTAAGAAAATATAATTTATTTTCAAGCATAAAGCATTTTTGAAAAAAAGATTTTTTTCTTTAACAAATGTTGTTCAAATAATAAAAACAATTATAAAAAATATTAAATGTAACTTTTCAATTAAACAAAAAAAAACAATCAGAAAAACAGACTGTTTATACATAGAGCTCTTCAGAAAGAAAAAAATTATAATTATGTTAAAAATGATTCAGACCACTAAAATTTTTATATGTATCATAGAGTTTTTCTATATAATAGGCTGTGTTAACTACCTTACAGAAAAGCATTAGAGTTAATTTAGTATTAAAAAAAATCTTCAGAAATAAATTTAGAATAAAAACCATAAAAAATGAATTTAACATGAAAAAGGATTAAAAATGAATTTTATAGTATAAAATTTAATATAAAAAAAGGATTGAGTGTCTTCCTAGGCTTTCCTAACTATCTTAGTGGCAAGACCTGATAAAGCTGGGCAATACTTCTAGTTTTACATATGCTTCAAGTTTGGTTTCAACACTAGTTTATTAAGACAGGAGTTTTTGATTTAAACTGCTAAAAATAAGTTTCTAATGAAATCTATTTTATTTCCTTGTTTTTTGTCACTGTGTCTTCCTTCCTTGAAATGTTCAAACTACTAGTGTCTCTTTGAGCCAATAAAATAATGTATCAGATCATGACATAGTTATTTTTTAAATGTCAAATTCTTTTGTACAATGTTATTCAATTCTAAAATCATTTCACATTGAAAGAGAAATCTGTTACAATGACCTTTCAAAATTTGTTACTTTCAATTTACAGAACATTTTTTTTTTATTTGGAAACTATTCAGCTTTTTAATTCCCAATCAAATTAATTAACTAATTTAACATTTTATTATCAAATGATATAATATATATATATATATATATATATTATTGGTGAGCAGCACCAACCAAGTTTGGCACAAGACCATACTTAAGGTGAATGCTATGGTTTTGACTGGGATTTGAACTCGCATACTATGATTACAAAGCCCGAGCTTTTACCAACTTAACCCACTTAAATATTTTGTTGGGGAAAACTAAAAAGTTTTAAAATAAAAAAAATGTTCTCTAGGTTGAAATAATATAAAATATATATTTTTTTAAAATCTTCTCTTTTATTGGTTTTTATATTTTGTCGTTTATGAATCCCTATTTCTAAGAATGATTTTGTTAAAAAAATTAGAATTATTACACATACCTACAATTACTTAAGTATTTAATATTGACACATTAAGTTTTGTTAGTCTTAAATCACACATCAAATTAAGTTTTATGTAATACAGGGTGTCCCAAAATTAATGAAACCTATTAATTTGATTACCATTTATTACTAAAACAAAATACACTGAAAATGTTAACATTTTCTCTAAGCTGACATAATAACAATTGAGTACTTAAATTTTGGTGTATTTAGCTAGATTTTAAGGTTTATTTCTTATATAATAAATACAGGGTGTCCCAAAATAAATGAAACCCATTAATTTGATTACCATTTATAATTAAAACAAAATATGCTAAAAATGTGAACATTTTCTCTAAGCTGACATAATAACAATTGAGTACTTAAATTTTGATGTTTTTAATTAGATTTTAAGGTTTATTTTCCAGGATAATTGTTGAAATTAAACTTCCCGTGGAAGGATGTTTGAACATAAGATTTAGTCTCTATATAAATCATAATGCAAAACAACATTTCTTCTATTTTCCAAGCTGTGCAGTTTTGAAATAATAATTGTTATTTATAATTGCTATCAAATCTGAAAAAATATAAATTTCTAGAGTTAAAATCAACAAATTTTTTATTAGCAATTTTATGGGTTTTATTTATTTTAAGACACCCTGTATATAAGTAGAATTTTACAGTAAAACAATCTATTTTCTTATTAGTTAACTTAGATCAGCAATTAAGATTGAAATCCATACTGTCACTATAAATACACTTTATTATAATTTATGAATAAAAAAAAAACATGCATTTTTTTTTTATTCAAACAAAAATTTTTAATTTGTTTTAGATAAATTCTTCCATTTAAGAATTTCTACAAGTTTGAAAATTTTCACATTTGCAATTGATTTCTCTTATTTGAACTTTTTAATTTCTGACCAAAAACAGTTATAAATAAACTAGAACTATTTTTCAGACTGTTGTCCTCATCCTTATTATTGTTATATTCACAACGTTTCGCCCGATAAACCCTTTGGCTGTCTTCAGGTGATCTCTCTCGGGAACTTTCTCATTGTAATCAGGAGTTACAGAATTTCAAGCTTAACCCTTTATTTAAGCAACAGAGATCACCTGAAACGTTGTGAATATAACAATAATAAGGATAAGGAAAACAGTTCCAAAAAATAGTTCTACAAATCATCTAGTCTCACCCGAAGGATTCCAAAAAACTATGAATAAACTCCTAATAAATAATATTATCAGTGTATAATGTGTCCATGAGTCCAGACTGTTGCTGGATAACCGTTACTTTTTTCTGAAATTTTGCCACAAGTTGTATTTTTATATATAGATGTGCATAGTAAAAAAATTCTCATTGTTTTCCTTTAGGCCTAAAATGGGTCAAAAATACCCCAAAATGGAGAAAAATGACACTTTTTGCCCCATAACTTTTAATCCATCAATTAGATTTTTCTGAAACTTAACTTAAATGTGAAGGGAATTGTCTCAAGTGTAAATTCAATATTTCTGATTGTGACAAAACTCAGGTTTGCTTCCCCTGGGGCTCTTTGGGGGCTAAAAACACCCCTTTTGGCAGCGATTTAACATTTCTATCCAAAATATCATTATGTATGTTCTTTTTTATGCTCTATTCACTGTGTACTCATGAGGGACTATGCATGCTTCACTTGTCTTTTATTGCCCTAGTCACATTCTTGCACAGCAAGCTACAATTTAGTAAACCCCCAAGACAAAAACCTAGCAAACCAAAAGTAGTTTGAAGATGAGACCAAATATGTGACATTCCTCTACATTCATTTGAAGGAATGGATGATAATAACTGCAATACTTTTAGTTTGCAACTGCTTTTATATTTATGATAGTATAGCAGACAATTTTATGACACAACACTTACGACAGGAAGTAACAAGAAGACAGAGGCTCACAGGGAGTTTTGAACCAGCAACCAGGACACTGGGTTAAGATCTCAGTGTGAACACAACCGACAGCTGTCCTTCACACGAGCCCTTCGACTATCTCACTTTTGCTGGACGTGAACGTACACCACATGCTTCGGAGAACATTCAACAAACTACACAACAGAACTTACTATGAATTATATAGCAACTAAATAGCAACACAACACACTCACTGGAGCTCCCTCTCACACAACAAACCAATGTCATTGCTATATTTGGAGACTCCTTGTCTCACATACACTCATTGCTATAATAGCTACAAGACATTTAAAGCAAGATGGCTAATGCACTTTATCTTAAGCTATGGTTGATGAACAGTGCATCTCAGAAACACATCAACTTAACTATCTAATGTGTAATATGGAGGTAAGCTTTTTTGCCAAAAGCAAGTCTTGTCAATGACAGAAATTGCCATGGTAACCAGCAATTATAAGGCAAGAAAAGAAAACAAGGAATATAAGAATATACAAAGTGAGACCTGGTGCTTTTGTTAAATCCTAAGGAAATGTCAATTAGACTTTAATTACATTTCAAGTGAAACTTCTTTGTACTTTATTACAGAAAAGTATCAAGCTCATCAAAGTATATCATTGTTAGAAACAATATACAATAATAAAATGGACTAATATTTTGGATTAATGTTTTTTCAATTGCAAATTTATTCTAGATTTTAAAGCAATTAAAAAAGTGAATTCATCAGTCATAAATGCTTTGTTCTTTTTGGCATTTTTAATCAGTCCTTTTAGAATAAGGGACATCAGTGAGCAAAAAAACTTTAAAATTTGTTTTGATGTTTTTTTTTTTCAACTTGAAATGTTATTATAGTTTTATTTTTATTTTTGAGATGAGGCTTCGTAACTTATGAATTAACTTTATTATTCGGACGGTGGAGCATTGGTAAAAGCTTGGGGTCTGGAATCGTATTACGCGAGTTCAAACCCCAGTCAAAATCATTACTTTCACTTTAGCAGCCTTGAACAGATGAGGCTCGTTAGCTCGGGAGAGCCGCTCATCTAGGTGAAGGGTAACACTGAATGTGTAGAAACATCAAAAACTTACTAAGGTGAGGACAAAAGTTCGAATAATAAAGTTAATTCTTAAATTGAAATGTTATCTTTGATGAATTATTTAGCCAACAAATACAAACTGGAATTTACTTTTTTTCAAGAGATTCATTTCTAACAAATGACTGCAACAAATCTGAAATGGTTATTCATGGATTTTTTGCTAAAGAAATGTTTCTTTCAAAATAAAGCATTACCATAGAATTAAAATCCAGAAAAACAAAATTTGTTTTATCGCAACAATTTAAACAGGAATTTTGTTTTTATGTTTTTTTTGTATTAAGTTTTACAAAAATTGAACAAGTATTTTAAAAAAATTGTTACATAAGCACCTTCAATATTTAATAAAATCTTTTTTTTTTTAATTTTTGACATAAAATAAATTATATGCGCTAATCAATAAATCATTTTACATAAATATTCTCTTGCTTCTTTGCTCTTTTGTTTCGTCATTACAGTTCTTTTGTTTTTCCAGTGATTTTCTTCTGATTAGATCTTGGTCAAAAGGGCCCTAGAGATTGAGTTAGAAATAATTAAACCTAATGTTTGATATATTTATTACACATTAGAAAACTTATTTCTGTAGCATATAGTAAAAATGTTGGGCTACATGCTTCCTTAGACATTAGAGAGAGGAATTTTTAGAAAATAAACTTAATCTTTCATCTACTTATTACACATAAGAAAACTTTTCTAATAATTACTACGATATTAATATTACTATTATTCATTCTTTTCGTTACTGATACTGATATAACGGATACACTTGTGATACATTCCGTTTTATGTTTCCTGCTGCTACTCCCAACCTAATTTATTTTAAATACAGCTGTAGGTTATGAATACATGGTTTGGTCAACTCTGTAATCTCAATCAGATCTGATATTTTTACATTTTATATAGGATGTAGCTCACTAATAAAAAATGGCTTTTAAAAAGTTTTTAAAGGTCACATATTACACAAGTTTATAAGGTGTGTGTGTGTGTTATTTTAATGTAGTTTTTTAATACTTGTTTCTTTATTGTATTTAACTTTGTGTCTAGCTTTTTTTATGTATATTATTGTCCACCATCCTTTTTTTTTGTCTATTATTTTTACTTGATTTTAAAAGAGCATATTTTGACCTTATCCTCTGCATATGTGATCTGGTCAGCCCTACCCAACATTCGAATCTCTTTACTCAATACTGCTTTTTACTCAATACTGCTTTTCAATGTTCCTCAAACCATACCAGTAATAGAATGTTTCACCCTTGTGTATTCTTACGGAACTCAATGATATTGAATTCAAAAACATTTTTGTCCAAATTCTTCTCTAGACAGTCTGTTTTACAAAAGTATTGCCACTTCTGAATTTATGTAATTCTCTAAATGTCATATCAATACAGATCTTAGGAATCTTTTCAGCCAAGCCATTCACACGTATA
>JAUZSX010294716.1:0-13766 GCA_034780655.1 Idiosepius hallami
ATTAATAATTTTTTTATGAGACCCGTAATATAACCCAAACCCTAAATCCCTAACCCTAAAATCCTAAAAAAAAAAACGGTGAAATTTGTTCCATGTTTTTCGATAAAAAAAGAGTTTTTTTTTTAATTATAAAAAAAAATAGTTATTAAAAAAAAAGTTCGGTTTATTAATTAGAAAAAAAAATCCATTACACGGGATTTGACCTAAAATCTTTCTAAAAGCTTGCACCCCCCGCAGTTGCAGGGTTTGCTGGGGCCCTAAGCATGGCTCTGATTATTCTGATGATTTTTTTGGCATTACAAAATATCTGTGAAGTCAAGGCCTCTTGCGGTCCCTAGGGTATCTTGCGTCCCCCACTGCAATTTGCGGGGTCTTTGCGGGATGAGGGGGGGGCATGTCCCTGATGAAAAGGCAATGAGCCAATATTTGATTTTTCTTTTCTCTTTTCTTTACAGGTATTTTTTCCTTTCCTCAACATTTCCCAGCCGATTGGCCCGTGTCGTGTGTCAACTTATACCGTCCTATTCTTTCAAGATCTCAAAGCGTCCTTAGCAAAATCTACCAAACGATAATTCATGCACCTCAAATCTGCACTTTACTTAGTACGGTCATATCACGTTTGAGACACCGGATCCCGCCAGATCACCAAGGTTAAGTAACACAGAGCCTGTACAGTACTAAGGTGGGTGACCACTCGGGAATATCAGATACTACTGTAGTATTGTACCCGACTGGTCAGCAGTTCGTGGAATGATCAATCGAACGCATTAAGCATTCGAACTGAGAGGCCTTCCCTCTTCCCAAACACTTTACTTACTACGGTCATATCTCGTTTGAGACACCGGTTTCTGCCAGATCACGGAGGTTAAGCAATAAAAAGCCTTTACAATACTAAGGTGGGTGACCACTTAGGATCACAGTTGTACGGTCATATCCTGTTTGAGACACCAATTCCTGCCAGATCTCCGAGGTTACGCAGAGCCTGTTTAACCATAATATATTTTTTTATTAGAAGACCTATTCAATTAATTAAGATAAAAAGAAAACGCTAAAAGGTTTTGTTTTTTTAAATGGCCCTTAAAAGTCGTATATGTCCGAGGTCTCATCACTACTTAATATGTCAAATCATTCTGGATTCATACATCAAGGATTTTAAGAAACTAATTTTATAAAGCTCTTTTTTTTTTATTTGAACTTTTTTGCTTTAAAACCGTCTCCTCTAGAATTTAAAATGTATTGGAATTTAATCTAAAGTTAATCTATTGCACAAAAGTTATCATTAAAAGTTTCTTGAAATGAACACAGCCCAGATTATTAAAATTATCACAAACAAAATATCATCATCATCGGCGGTCACTCGTAATCGAGTAAGAAGACTGTCCTCTTCCGTCCCAGGTCTCAGTGGGTCTTCAAATGGGCGTAGAGGCCGATCCTAGACCCTACCGTTCTTCTACATTGTGGGCAGGTGAAGATAGTGGTGCTACTGCTGTGGCTGTGCTGGTAGGTATGGGTTGTATCTGCTTAGCAGACACCCTCTCCTTTCTCATCTGCGCCTGTTTTCCGCTGCACGGTGAAGGTCGTATATTATGTTTTAACAAGGCTAAAAAATTGATATATTTTAAATGGGTGTATTAAATATTTATCAAAACTTTAACAAATAAGGTTTATCCAATTTAAAACACTTAAGTTTATAAAATATAGAATGTTCTATGTTTTATGTTTCGTGAATATAAAATTTAAACTCAATTTAGAATTCAATTTAACCTAAGGGAAGTCCACTTGGGACAGTAGATAGTTTGTCAGACTTTGGAATCGTAGTACGTGCGTTCGAATCTCGATCATTCCATTTAGGTTTACAATTGGACTAATACTCTTGGAAAAGGTATGAATCTCCATATATCCTCCAGCTATGGATCAAATAATGCATATTGAATTATTAAAAAAAACCTAGGTGTGGACAAAAAGAAAGTTTATCAAAAAAAAACAAATGATTGTTCTCGGCATTAAATTAACCTAAAAGGGTTGATATGCCGTTAAACCAAAAAACAAAACAAACATTTCAACCTAAATAAATCGTTACTATTGTTGAAACACTTACAGGTATAAATTATATTATGTTAAGACATATCGTCAATGTTCATCTACAAATATATTTGATCTAAATGTTACTGTCTGTTGTTAACGAGTGTTGAGTATTCATTCCTCATATCCAAAACACGTTAGGCAGCAAAGTTAAAGCATGGGTAAAAGCTCGGGCTCTGGAATCGTAGTACGCAAGTTCAAATCCCAGTCAAAAACCATTGCATTCACCTTAAAAATAGCCTTGTGCCAAACTTGGTTGCTGCTGCTCTGCTCACCAAGTAAATAAAATATCCAAAACACATTTAATCTAAATAATACTGTTATAGAATTATTAAAACATTTCTCAACTGTAAATTTGAAATTTATCGTTGAAAATCAGGGTCATAAGACCCCAGGTTTTGTAATCAGTGTTGTCTTTCACCTAGATGAGTTACTTTCATTAAATCGACTGAGCTCATCTATCCATTTTTTTATCAGTGTTATCCTTACACATGCCTCCCAAAGAAGAAGAACAAAAAAAACTCAATATTAGTTTAATTACTACTAAAATCAAAATCATCTTGGATACCGTATTAATGGATATATCACTACAGATATACTCCTCTCCTTAACCATTAAAAAAAAACTCCAACAATCAGCTGAACAAACCAAATGACCCAAAACAACAATAGAAATAATATTAAATGAATAAACAGACAAAATTCTCTGTAAAACATATAAGACCTTAAATAACACTAAATGGATGATAGGTCGTTAAACCCTAGCAAACCAAATAATATTAAATAAATAGACAAAATTCTCTCTAAAACCTATGAGACCTTAAATATTCAGAAAAAGGTTGATAGGCCGTTAAATACCCCAAACCAAACTAAACCAAATATATGCCACACCTCGATCACATTTAATGTAAATAATAATCTCAAATATTAAATATTTTTAATCTGTATGATAATCTTTTTAAAATTATTTCTTATATATTATAAATTTTGAATCTAAATGATAGAATTTATATAATATTTCTCGAATATTAATCAAATTCTATTAATAAAAATGATGTTTAACCTTTAAATTAGGAAAAATACTAATCTAAATATTTACTTTTATCTAACATTCCTTTAATATATTTCTGAAATACTAAACATTCTTAATCTAAATGATAGTATTTATTATTATTTCTGAAATATTAAAGATTCTTAATGCAAATAATAGTATTTATTCAATATTTCTCAAATACTAAACTTTTTAAATCTAAATGACAATATTTATTCCATCTTTTAAGTATTAAATTTCTTTAAATTTAAATAATTTTTGTTTGTTCAATAATTCTCAAATATAAAAAAAAATAATCAAATTAATGTTTATTGAATATACATTTGAAAAAATTAACTGCAATTAATTAAAATAATATTTATTTTTCAAATTAAGAAAAAATATTCTGAATATTTACTTTTATTTAACATTTCTTTAATATATCTATTTTGTATACATTTATATTCATTGTAAATAATATTGACTATTTAAAACATAACGTCTAAATTGTGAATCTTATTGACGTTATTGTAAATCTAGAATCGTAATTTTAATCCGGTTTTTCAGCAATATTAAAAATAGACTTAATTTCAACGCAATTACAATAAGATTAATAGCCCTAAAATTTATATTTATTAGTTAATGTTGTTTGATTTGTTGTAGTCTAAAAACATCCCAAAGGTAGAGTTTTTTTAGTGCGTAGATAAAAATAGGGAACTCAATACATTCAATTTATTTTTAAAAGTAATAATACGTTTGATTTTAAACTCAAGGGGCGCCATTTTCTTTGTTTAAGAAAGCTTGTAGCCAATCACAATGCTAGGAATAATTCTGTGAGCTAATTATCCAATCAGAATGCAGCTAGCTTCATTTGCATATACTTTAGACGAACTTAAAAAAATAAGAGAAATTATTATAGATTAATTAATAAATTTACTACGCTTTCAGCTGATTAAACTTGAATATTAAATATACAAGTTATTGAATTTAATTTCAAAAGTATCAAAAACAAAACTAAATTCATATCAAGATCATTGTATATATATATAAAAAAAAAAATAACAACAGCTTCTTTTTAAAATACCATGTATTAAAACATGGTGATAGATAGTAAGAAACGGCACCGTCGTGCTTAACCACATAGAGGCCTGACGCAGAATGCGCCTTGCGGCACCTTTACCCTAAAAAAGGCAAATTGCACCCCGTCTACATACAGCATTCAGAGACTGTATATACATAAATATGCATTATATATATATATGAGAGAGAGCGGGGTGAGGGAGGGAGAGAGAGAAAGAGAGAGAGAATTAAAGAGACAGGGAGAAATGAATTGATAGATGTATATTTCAACATTCAAAAGTGATAACGATTTTTTTAATTAATCCTAATTGTTAATTATTTTGGTAATTTTTTTCTATTACAAAAGATCTGGGAAGCCAGGGAGCCTCGCAGCCCTTAGGGAGCTTACGGCCCCTACGCAATTGCGAGGTCTGTTGGGTCCCTAAGCCTGACCCTGGTTTGAGGAGATTTTGCGTGGTTTGTGGTGGTGTACTTTTTGGTAATATACGAAATACCATCTACATAGTTATAATGTTAAGGCTGGAGCTCTAGTTTGAAATTATTTATTATCAAATCATGTTAGAGAAACCGGTTCCCGCCAGATCGGCGAAGTTAAGCAACGTAGAACCCGTTCAGTACTAAATGGGTGACTACTTAGGAATCACAGCTATACAGTTAAATCACTTTGGAGACACAGTTTCCTGGCAGATCACCGAAGATAAGCAACGTAGAGCTTAGTTCAGTATTATGGGTGACCTCTTGGGAATACCAGGTACTGTACCAGGCTGGTCGGCGGTTCGTGTCATGATCAGTCAATGTCAGTAAGCAATCGAACTTGCAATGATGCTTATAGTACTTATATCATTTTTATTTATTTTAATTAACTTTATGGTCATTTAATGCCGGGAAACATACTTCTAGTACTTATATCATTTTTATTTATTTTAATTAACTTTATGGTCATTTAATGCCGAGAAACATACTTCTAGTACTTATATCATTTTTATTTATTTATTTTAACTTTATGGTCATTTAATGCCGAGAAACATTTTTCAGTGCAAGTTCCATTCTTTTATTAACGACAAAAATACAAAAAGATCCTAGGACTCAAATCAAACTAAAAAATTTTCTTACCCACCTTTTTGGTCATTTAATGCCGAAAACAATTTTTCAGCACAATAACCTTTCTTTAACTAACAGAAAAACATTACATATACAATGCCGAAATATTATACCTGCTTGTGTACATCTATCTATCGAGATATATATATCCTTACATATGCAGCTAGAAAGCGAAAATGTATGCTTTTTCCGTAATATAAAGGTATTTCTATTAATTAAACAATTTAAAAATTTAAGTTTAAATTACTTTCACAGTTAATTTCCTTCTATCCTTACATATGCAGTAGAAAGCGTACATATATGCTTTTTTTTGTGAACAGGTTTTATATAAGGTTTTTGGATTACTTAAACAATTTAAAAATTTAAGTTTAAATTACTTTTATAGTAATTTTCTTCTATTCTTAAATATGTAACTAGAAATAGTAAATTTATGCTTTTTCTGTAATAAGTTTTTTCCGAATTAAAAAGGTCTTTGTATTACTTAAACAATTAAAAAATTTAAGTTTTAATTACTTTCGCAGTAATTTCTTTCTATTCTTACATATGCAGCTAGAAAGCGCAAATTTCTCCTTCTTCTGTAATCAACGCGTTTCTGGATTACTTAAACAAACAGAAACAAAATGGATGCCTCATCCAAAGAGTATTCCTTATCAACACACCTTGACCCAACTTCTGCAACCAGCTCACCGACAAACGCCAACCCGTTTTCCACCGAAACCTCGACCTATCCACCCTTGCTCATACCGTTCACCTCTCTGCAACTGGTCATCATCTCTCTGATCTTTGCTGTCCTCTCCCTGATGACCGTTGGCGGAAACCTCTTCGTCATCGCCGCTTTCCGGACAGAGCCCAGCCTCCGAATGCCCCACAATTATTTCTTGCTCAGCCTGGCAGTGGCAGACCTTGCTGTTGGTGCCGTCTCCTTACCATTCTTTGGCACATACGTTATCTACGGCTACCGATGGCCGATGGGAAGTCTAGCATGCGATCTTTGGCTAGCCCTCGACTATACCATGAGCAGTGCTAGTGCCGCCTCCTTACTTTTAATCTCCCTTGATCGTTATTATTCAATTACATCCCCGTTGGCCTACCGTAGTTTACGGACGCGGAAAAGAGTTTGTATAGTCATAGCAGCTGCTTGGATCACGGCGGGACTTGTTTGGTGCCCGGGTATCTTCGGGTACCCGTACATTTATGGCTCGAGGATTGTGCCGTACGATGACTGCTATATACAGTTTTTGAAGACTAATTCGTTTTTGACTGTCATAACCGCTCTGTTTGCGTTTTTTATTCCTGTTTGCATTATGGTTGTTTTGTATTTTCGTATTTGGAGAATTACGGAGAAAAGGAAAAAGGATTTGAAAGTCTTAATGGCGATCAGACCCCTTGAGTGTAGACCGGGTCCGAATTCGAGAAGGGCCAAAGATTCAAAGGATCTTCAGAAAAGGCAGTTTTTCAAGTTGCGCTGTCTGAAGCTGAAGCAAACTTTTAAAAACAACGCACGGCTAAATAGAAAGAGAATCCAGAAAACTTTTAAAAGCGGCGATAATGAGCAAAACCTGGAAGTCCAAGAAGTCGAAGACAGATTGGACGACATTCAACTCCAGCGAGAATCGATAGTTCTGGAACGAAGACCTCGTCTAAGAAGCCACAGATGTTTAGAGAACCTCAAGAAAACGCTGGGTTGTTTGAATCTAAATCGAACTTTTAAATATACTGCGAGGAGAAAAACCTCAGCTCAGATATTTCGAGATGTCAAACGGTTCAAAATCAGGACCCCGGGATTAGTGGAAACCCACAGAGTAGATCAATTTGATGCTAAATCGAATGTAAAAACGAAAACCAAGAGACTGGACTGGCTTCGAGACGCTAAAACAAATCTGAATTGTTTCAATGTTGGTCGTAGTTTAACAAAAAGAAAAATGAGCAAACAGTCTATCAGAGACTTTCAGAACCTGACAATGAAAGAATTCGAATTACATGAAATAGATTTTGGTGGGAACGCAGATGTGTCAGAAAATATTAAATCCGGGAGAAAACCAGGATTAAATACAATGTCAGGAACGCACAGTGAAGAGGTTGGATTTAGAGCGCTCAAACCCAGATTGAGGCTGAATTATTTAAACTTTCCGGAAGGTCTAAAGATAAAAAAAATAAAGGAGCATCTTAGAAATGCTAAAAGACCAGTAAGCGAGATAGATTTCATTGAAGATTATTCACTAGAAAATACTGAGTCCCCAAAGATGAAAATTAAACCCCAGCTTGAAGCATTTGGATTAAAGGAATGCGAGGCGAGGCAAGATTCAACGGAAAATGTAATGGAGGAATATAAAGCCATTGAATGCAGTCAGTGTAATAAAAAAACAAAAAGTTTTGAAATGAAAGAGTTTTTAGACACAAGAGAAGCAATTACTGCCGGTGGTTTTTATGGCAATCCCACTTGCAAAAACTGTGGAGTCAATGCAAAAGGCACAAAAGGTAACAAGTCCGTTAGCAGAGCAGACGATAATTTGCGAGCAGTTGAAATGCTAGAAATAGCTACCGGCGTTTTTAATAGCAATTGTTGTTGCAAAAACTGTGGAGTCGCTACAAAAGGCCTAAAACGTCTCAAGTCCGTAAGCAGAACAGACGATAAGTTAGGAGCAGCTGAAACGCTAGAAATGAGGAACGCTGGTTCAGAATCAATTGACACAGCCGAGAAAAGCGATGAAGATTCGGTGGAATCGAAAGATAAGATAGAATTCATAACGGTATCTGTGATAACAAATGAGTCACCTAGTGGCAGCCATTTGCATAAAACAATTAGACAAATTTTAAATAACAAAGATGGGAATATGAGAAACGCTCAAGACTCTGAAAAAATATCAAAAACTAAAGACAGTTCTTCTTCTTCTTCTTCTTCTTCTTCTTCTTCTACTTCTTCTTCTTCATCATCATCATCATCATCATCATCATCATCGTCGTCATCAACCATGCAATTTCCTTCTTTCATTAAAAATGACTCGGCATCTGTAAGCAAAGAAGACAGTCCCGATATAAAAAGTCCCCCCAGTGATAACGAACTTTTAAAAACTTGTACAGCCGAGTTAAAAACTAATAAACTTACCACTTCTAACTGTCCAACTGCTGAAAACCCTGCTGCCCGTAATTTATGTCTCACTGATCCCACTAACAATATAAACTCTGCCCAACACATACAAACATCTATTAAAAACCCTAAAGGCACTACTACACAAAGGCCTTGCGCTAATGCCCACAGAGACAAGTCAAAAATAGAAACAGCTACATGCCCAATGAAAAGCAAAGCCACATCTTCCCGTCATAAGAACCATAAAACCAACCCCAAAAGACTATCAAAAGCCACAAACTTCGTTCATAGAAAGCCAACAACATCAACGAGGAAACAGCGTCGAAAAAAACGTCCAGTTAGCAAAGAAAATCGTCAAGAAGAATCAGAAAGAAAATCCGGCCAAATTTCGCTTGGCGCTCGCCGCCACGAAGAACGAGGTGAGGTGTATACGATATTAATTAACATACCGAGAGGTGAAGGTGCGGGCCGTCCTTCGATCCGATTGGTTGGAGGCAGTGTGAAATTCAACCAATGGAATCGCTCACTGGACGGGAACAAGGGAGAGAACACACGAAGAGCTGACCACGACGACGTCGAAGATGAGGACGACGAAGTTAAAGACGTGGAGTTTCAAAACGACAAATGGGTGGAGTCGGACTTTGAGTGGGAGGAATCTGAATCGGAGGATATTGAAGTGTGGAAGGAAGAGGAAGAAAAAGAAGAAGAAGAAGAAGAGACGGAGGAGGAGGAGGAAGTTGGTAGTACTTGCTCTGAGTTTGAAAGCATGAATGTTAATGAGTGGGTGGAGTCAGGTGAAGAAACAGAACAGATTGAGGTCGAAGTAGAAGAGGAAGAGTCGGAGGAAGAGATCGGGAAAGAGTCGGAGGAAGAAGAGATGAAGTCGGAGGAGGAAGATCATAGCCAGGAGGAGATGAATAGCATCAATGACAGCGAAAAAAACAATAATAATAATAATAGAGACATTGAAAGTTTAACCGGAACAAGTCTAAAACAGGAGGTCGACACCAGAAGACCAATTTCGGAAATTCGTCATCACGACGAGAATATTACGCACGACGAACCATCCGATAAAAATGTGACATCCATACGCGAGACCAGTGACATCACGACCGGAACTGGTACCGGAAGTGACACAATAGAAACGGAAGTATGCACGGAGGATTTGACACAGAGTTCAACAAGTGATCGAGGCCGAAAATGGCGAAAGGGTTACAGCGCGCATCGACGCATGCGCATTCCGGATCGGAAAGCAGCTAAGACTCTAAGTGCAATCCTATTGGTCTTCATTGTCACGTGGTTGCCGTATAATGTCTTGGCTTTGATTCAAGCCTTTTGTGATAATTGTGTGAATGAAACCTTGTACGCTATTGGTAAGTATTATCTACGTATTTTCCTCATTGTCACCATACACACCCAGGCAGTGACCTAGGGAAGGGCGGTATGGGGGTCAGTCCCGAGTAGCACATGCCAGGGGCGGAATTTTGAAGGGGGGCAGTGCCGTGCTTAGCCAGATAGCGGCCCCGAAGTAAAATGAGCCTTGGGAACCCTTTACCCTAAAGAGGCAACTATTTTGATGTTTCACGAATGTGAGTCCCCAATTCATTTTGTTTCTCTTGTTACGGAAGACACTAATAGTGAGCATTTTGTCAGCTCTCTTCGGTGTCCTTTTCCTTTCGGCTAGTTTTAACTTCGTCCCTTGTGTGTTTTTTACAGTCCGTTCAAAAAGTTACTGTGCATTAGTGAATGAAAGAAAATACAATGAACAATAATTTCCCATGAATATTCAAGATTTTGCAGAGTGTGTTCAGTGGTTGAGCCGGCTAAGACTGTAGAGGTCAGTATGGTGAACCGATTGTTTAGTTTAAATTCCCATGAGACTCACCACTGAATCGTGTGTGTTCAGTGGTTGAGCTGGCTAAGACTGCAGAGGTCAGTATGCCGAAACTCTCTCCCCTTCCTCCTCTCTTTCTTTCACCTTCTCTTTCTGTCTTCCTGCCTGTCTGTCTGTCTCTCTCTCTCAGTGTCCCTCTCTCTCTCTTTTCAGGTTATTGGCTGTGCTATCTGAACAGCACGATTAACCCTTTGTGCTATGCACTTTGCAATGCAAACTTCCGAAAGGCCTTCATTCGAATTGTGAATTGTCAGCGGCGACAGTATCAACTGCATCCGGGCATTTACGCACACCGAGGTCTTCACAAACGAGGAGTTGGAGGAGGAGGAGGAGGACACCTTCCAGTATAAAAAGAAAAGAAAGAAAAAAAGAAAGAAAAGAAAAGAAAGAAATCACAAAGGAATGTAATTGATGATATTTTCCAGCAAGCTTTATTTCTGGGTCAAACTTGATCGACTGGTACTAAATACTACCCTTGGGAAAGGTATGAATCCCCACATTCTCTCCAGTTACGGCTTAAATACCAAACATTGTGTTATCAAAAAAACAAAAAAATATGTAAATATCATATTTACTTGACTGGTACTATTTACTACCCTTGGGAAAGGTATGAATCCCCATATTCCCTACAGCTATGGTTTAATAGTGAACACTGTGTTATAAAAAAAAAAAAAACTATGTGTGTATATATATAAAAATGTTTTTGGCATTAAATGACCTAAAAGGTTGAGATTATATTTACTTGGTCGAGCACCAACCCAAGTTAGGCACAAGGCCATTTTTATGTGCTCTTTACATACCTGGGCTTTTTGAATTCAGTGTTTCCCTTCACATAGATGAGTTTATATCAACTTGGTCGAGCACCAACCCAAGTTAGGCACAAGGCCATTTTTATGTGCTCCTTATATCTTGGCTTTTGTTTACATGCTCTATACATCTGGGCAGCGAAGTTAGAGCATTGGTAAAAGCTCGGGCTCTGGAATCATAGTACAAGAGTTCAAATCCAAGTCAAAACTATTGCAGTTACCTTTAAAAAAATGGCTTTGTGCCAAACTTGGTTGGTGCTGCTCATCAAGTAAATATAATTTCTGGGCTTTTTGCATTCATTGTTGCCCTTCAACTAAATGAGTTGTTCTCCTGAATTAACAACCCCCAAGTGGCTGAGGCAGCTAAAAGGTGAATGTATGGTTGGATAAGGATTTGAACCCGAGTACGATTCCAGAGTCCGAACTTTTACCAATACTCCACCCTCGCTGCCCAAAAAGTTTGATATACTGTGAAACACCAACCAAAACCAACAAGCTACTGTTCAAACCCACCTTCATTTTTTTTTCTTTTGTTTTCTTCAATTTTTTTTCTGTGATGGTCTGAAGATTGATTTAGTCAGAAGAAAAAAAAAATTACTTTTAAAAGGTTTTTGTTGTGGGGTACCTTGTACCCCTCCAGATGTAACGTGTTGGCGGGAAAGAGAACACCTGGAACAGGACTGGCCTCTCGCTTCTGGTGGAATTCTTGACGAGGAGTGTTGACGCGTCGTGCCATGATCTTACTTTCTCTAGGGGGCGATGGACTTAAGGCTGTAATAAAAGCCCTCCCCCCAAAGACGGACACGTACGCCTAAATTGTGAAATCACATCTTTTATTCTTCGCACCCCGCCTGGGTGCCAGTAGCTGCTTATGTCGCCCTTCTGCTCGCTCTCGCAGATCCGCTCCAAAAGACCAAAGGAAGAGACCCGTCCTTTCCCTACTTCCTATCATGTGACTCAAAGTGACGTCACTTCCTATTAAGGGGGGAATGTAACTATGGGTGACCATAATTACATTACAAAACTCCAGACTGACCCCCTCTTCTACGTGCCCTTTCTATTTATATCCCGATTGACATCACAACATCTCGACCCCCATGTGACTCACCCGAGCGGACCGAACCCGAAGGCTACCGAAAAGACACTCACCGTTCCACCTCCACCCCCACAATATTACAGGGCAACACAATACATTAAACTGTTGTGGAGCTGGGTCCACAATATGCTGTGAGCTGAGTTTTTGAGAACTCTTTTTTATTACAAGATAATCTGTTTTGATCTCCAGTGCAATGATTGAGGGTCAAGCGTGTGTGCGCAGCCATGACCCACCCCAAAACAAAATACTCAAGCGATTGGAATTCTCTCGTCTCCTCCGACCCCCCTCCTTCATCATCCTCATCAACACCACGTCTCCCTACCCTTCACTGTGAACACTGCCCACGGCTCCTCCACCAAAGACTCGGGCATGTAACGCATAACCAGCCATGTAACCCATGAACACCCAACCACTGACAACATGACCCAATACTCGGATACGAGCAGAAATTTGTAACATAATAAGGGAGATTTTTTTGTTTTTATGAGAATTAATCTGATTATTTACTAGATCGAGCACAAGTTAGGCACGAGGCCATTTTTACGTGCAGATTATAACCCTGAACTTTTTGTATTCAGTGATACCCTTCACCTAGATGAGTTACTCTCCCGTGTTAACGAACCCCATGTGCCCGAGGTAACTTAAGATAAAGGCAATGTTTTTACTGGGATTTGAACTCATGTACTAAGATTCCAGAGCCCAAGCTTTTACCAATGCGATTATAAGATATATTTACTTGGTGATCAGCACCAAGTTTGTCACAAGACAATTTTAAGGTGAATGCAATAGTTTTGACTAGGATTTGAACTTTCGTACTACGGTTCCAGAGCCTCAGCTTTTACCAATGCTCTACCCATTTGATTGTAAGAGATTATAGTTACTTGGTGATCAGCATCAACCAAGTTTGGCACAAGACTATTTTCAAGGTGAATGCAATGGTTTTTACTGGGATTTGAACTTTCGTACTACGATTCCAGAGCCCGAGCTTTTACCAATGCTCTACCCAGCTGATTGTAAGATATTATAGTTACTTGGTGATCAGCATCAACCAAGTTTGGCACAAGACTATTTTTAAAGTGAATGCAATGGTTTTTACTGGGATTTGAACTTTCGTAATGCTATTTCCGAGCCCGAGCTTTTACCAATGCTCTACCCTTGCTGTCCAATTAATTGTAAGACATGAAAGATGGCAGAATGGAAAATTATTTGTTTTTGAGGCAGTGTCTGGTTAATTTCAAATTTGCTGATAACAACAATCGGAAGGATTAAAAATAATGTTAAAAAACGAATTTAATGCGAAATAAAATCTATAAGCTTTACAAAATAGAGATAAGATTTCATTCTGAGGTTAGAAATGGCAGTATTAATTGTATTATATAGATTTTATTCAAAAGTTTTATTGTCATAATTTCAATGCTTCTTCATTCTTTGGAAATATGAAATGACGATTATTATTACAAGTTAGAATTTATTTCATGCAGGCTTGAAAATTGTTAAACAAAATGTTTCTACAATAAGCTTTAAAAATTAAGGTACAAGATTTAATTTGAAAATTGTTAAACAAAATGTTTCTACTATAAGCTTTAAAAA
>JAUZSX010294727.1:0-13762 GCA_034780655.1 Idiosepius hallami
TAGATTCACACGCACACACACATAAACACCCACACACACACACACACACACACATATATATATATATATATATATATATATATGTGGGTGTGTATATATATATATATATATATATATATATATATATAGGTACATATGTAAATATTCACATTTTGATCTAAGCTATTTACTGGTAGTGCTCCTTGAGGTATGAATTAATTTAGTTGGATGAAATAATTAGTTATTTGATTTTGTAATTACTTTGAGCAAAATGGATTTTATCTTCTATTCTGTTTTTGCAAATAATAGTATACACTGTTATTTCCTAGAAACACATTAACTTCAATCTTATTAAAAGATTTAATGTTAATTTCAAACATTTTACTATTGTAAAATAAATAATGAATTTCAATTTTCTTGTCTACAATTGATTAAAACTATTTTTAAGATTGCCATTTTCATTTTTCTTATTTGATTGAAGAAAAAAAAAGCTTCAAATTGGTTTAAAATTCAATAAGATAACAATTGCTCTGGGTTTTTCCTTTTAATTAATATTTTACATTTGTTTTTTTTCAAATTTAAGCAAACTCCAAACCAATTAATAATCCTTTAATTTTTTTTCTGTCCAGTTATCCTTTGACCAAAGTGCCTCTTCCTGGAAATGCTCCACTGGAATACTCCACTCCAGTTCAGACTTTCCTGGAACAGAGGCAAATGATCTCTCTTGGAAGAGGTGTTGTTGATAATAAGAACAACAACAACACAGATCTAAAAGCACCACCAAGATGGGTGAGTTTATTTTTTGTATTTGTTTTATAGATTTAGTATTATTGAATGTTAGAGAATTTTTTTTTTTACAGCAACTGTTGAGTCTATTGATAGAATAAAAGTGTCTAATAATAACTTTGTCTTGTGATATGGCACTATTACACAATATTGATTTGCTTGGATGACATGGTGTGGCGTGATGTGCTGACCAGGTGAGGATGTGGCAGTTGATAAAAATAGACTGAATATATATACAATTTAAATTATATATAATGATAATAATACACACACACACACACACAATGTATGATCAATAAGTATTGAAAAAATGTCAGTAGAGACATTAAGTATGATTCAATCTAACTGCTGCTTCATGGTGAAGTATATATATAAATAGTTTACAAAATGTCATACTGACAACTTCCTCTCATTATAGGTTTACGTGCAGTAGTTTTCGTTTTGGGATCAGTCTGATCAGGTTTGACAATCTGACAAGATGCAGGGAAACAATGTTATGCCAACAAATTTTGTGTTAAGCTTAAGAAAACCAAACAAAAACCTTATGGAATTTTAAAGGAGGCCTATGGGGATGAACAGATAAGTCAAGCAAGTTTTTATCAGTGGTTTATTAGATTGTTTGATGTAAATGAAAAGTTTGAGGATGAATCCAGATCTAAAGGACCAAACAGTGCAAGCAAGAGGGAAAATATTGAGAAATCGCAAAGATTAGTAATGCAAGACCATCAGATAACTGTGAGTATGATATCTGGAGCTGTTGGTGTTAGTATTGGCACAGTGGAGAAAATTCTGATCAAAGATCTGAATCTCCGTTAAGAGTGTGCCAAGTTCGTGCTAAAAATCTGACCCATGCCACAAGTCACCTGGATGGCCGGCAAGGAAATGAAAGTGGTACAACATTCACCCTACAACCCCGACATAGTCCCATGAGACTTCCTATTTTCACGCATGTAAGACAGCCTAGGGTAATCAGTCAACAGAGGAGCTGAAAGAGACATTGGAAAATTACCTGAACGGACTACCAAAGAAGGACTTTGAGGAGGTTTTCCAGGGTTGCAATAGTCCTCTAATAGTTCAAAGCTAAAAGAAAATATCTTAAGTGAGGCACGTCTCTTGAAGCCAGAAACATTGCATGCAGTGATGGAAAATGCCCTGAAAAGGGCAATCCTTTGAAAGGAACAAAATAGCAATCATTTAAAAGACATTTTTCTCCAATCTTAAAAAAAAAGCATGAATTTTAAGCTTACATCTTTTGAATAAACTATTTGGAATAATTACATATTTGTTTTTGTAAAAATTATTTTAGATTAAAATGCTTCAATCTTCCAGCTTTATTATACTCACCAAGTAAATGTATATATATTTGTATATTATGTTCTAGTTCCTGTTTAATAAATTTTTAATATTTATTTATTTCTCTGTATCTATTTTTCTTAAGATACAACATTATGCTTTAAGCAAGTTTTTCTGATTTTCACAGTAGAATTATGAACATTTCAATAATTAAGTTGTGGGAATATACAAACTTTTCAACACTTGTTGAAAAACAAGTATATTTTCATGATATAGACCAACACAACACACACACACACACACACACACTACTTGTATTAGTTATAATGCTAACTTGTCTTAATGTTTCAAAATATCTTTTGAATTTCTATTTTAGTATTCTGGTCTACCAATTGGCTTTGTTCAGCAAATTGTTTTCAAAGGAACTGTATCTCCATGGAATCCTGATGAAATGCTTGCAACTGATGCTTTTCGTGCTCCACTTGCTAAAGTCTTTGAACTTTTGGATGAATTAAATTCTTTCAAATTTACTCAAAGGTTTGTTTTGAGGTTTTTCTTTTTCATTTCTTTTCATTTTTTTTTTTTTTTTTTTTTTTTATTGAATACAAATATTTTTAGAAACAACTTTTTTTTCTGATATTGAATGCGCTTTCAAAATAAAGTTTGAGATATCAAATGTTACAAATATTCACATTGGTTTAAAAGTTATGCTAACTTAAAGACTTCTCATATTGGTTACAAAGGTTGATATTGCTTTGCATTCATTATTATGAGTTATTTACTTTTGAAAATTGACTGCATAACTTTTTAAGATTAAATTTCATAAATAAAAGGCAGAAATATATTTGTTTTTGATTCTTAAATTTTTATAACAAAAATAAAATGGCTTTTTATTTTGTGTTTTATTTCAAGAAAGTAGCATTAAAAATCTTTCTTAATTTTTACTGTGATTGGATTTGATTCCTTAACATTTTGAAGAATAGATAGAAATGTTACATTTTATTTTGAATGTTTATAAAACTAATTTTTATAAAAATTCCAAATAATTGTTAAGTCTGTTTAATCTAGATATATTTGTATTGTTTTTAGTAATGTGGATTATAGTCTGCCTGATGTTTGTCTTCATATTTCTGAACCACTCGACAAATCCCTCCATGACTGTTTGCCTTCTTTCACTTGCTTGGTTCTGTCTCCAGCTAACTTGTGGAATGTTGATAGCAATAGGTAAGTCTGTTATGAAACTTTATTGACTACCCATTTAAAAACAAAACACAAAAGATGGTTTTATATCTTTTCTAACTTTTCCAAACTGAAAAAATCCAACAAAATTAATTAAATTATTTATTTCTTTGGCTTAAAATCTATTTTGAATTCTTCATCAAAGAAAACCATGATCTGAGTATTAATTTTGTTTCAAACTTTTGTAATCATTCTGCTAGTTTTTGTTGTTTTTCTCATTATATTTTGGCCAACTTCACCTTTGGCTGTCTTTAGGTGATTAACCTTGATTGCCTTTCAGGGCCTGTGGTGCAGTAGAAAAAGTCGTTGTAGTCTCCATGATTCCAAGTGAGCATTGTCGGAACATAGCGGTTTCAATTCTTACTGAAGCCAGCCAAAGTTTTACTTGGTCCAGAATGTGGTACAATAAGACCACAAATATGGAAGGCAGTGATTAGTCACTAAATCATTTCATTTTGAATTAATTTTTCTTCTTCATGAAAATTTGTTAAATTTCTTTAGGCATTTTTTTAACCGGTCTTGTTTTTTGAAAAATGAATGTCTATTCTTTTGATTTAACTTAATAAAAAAGAAAAAAAGGAATAAAGGTTGAAAAGACATTTTTTTACTTAATATTTAAAAGATTGTAAGTGAAAAAGACAGTTGCCAAAAGATAAGTGTTTTATTATTTTTAGTCGTCATTAGGAATAATCACTGGCAATTGAATGTTTCATTTGCAATGTAGAGCTCTGGCTTTGATTTTCAGAATTCAAGTCTTTTAATTTTTTTTTTTTTTCTTATTTGAAGATTTCGCGAAGATACTGAATTGATGAAAACCATTACTCAAAGTTTTGGACAAACTTTGGATACTCCACCAACTGTTTTAGGTAATTTGATTTCAGTTTCATTAAATTTTCTAAAATTTTTAAAATCTTTAACAATCTTAGTTTAGAACGAAATAACAATTTTATGTTTACATTCACTTTTGAGTATGGCAAATGGTTGAAGTGTTAAATGGATTTAACAAAAAAAAATTAATTTTATTTTGAAAAAAGAAAACTCAATATTTTTTTTATCTTGTAATTTTTTACAAGTAAAACCTTGCACTTGTCTTGACAGTCATTGAATATTAGTAATGAATCCCTAAGAGGTTATAGTAGAGAGTAGTAGGTCCTTCTATATAGTTTAATGATAACAGAACAATTTAGAAATCATGCATTTACATATCATCCCCCACCTTTTTTTTTCTTACTACAATGAAATTATACAAGAAATGCAATAAAATTTTTTAGTGTTTTTATTTAAACTAAAAATTAATTTTTGTTACTGTTTTTTTCAATGTTGATCTTTCTGCAGATCTTCTGTTCGGAATTCCTTGGAAAGCAACTGGTCTCAAAAAGTATTATATTCGAAATCGACGGAGAATCATTTCATTTGCCATTACAATCATCTTTAAATCTGAATCCTATAATCATAAGTAAGATGGCATTATATTCTTTGACATTTATCTTATCTATTAGCTATTCTTTTGTTTCTATAAGGAAAATCATTTCCAAATTGTCTTGTCTTAATCATTTGAAAAATAAGGCAAAAGAAAAATTACTTTTTATTTGTTTATATTTTACAATTGTTGTACATTGCAGATATTGATTCCATATCAAATGGAATTTCTTCCTTTTTGTAAAATCCTATCAATTGATATTTTACAATTAATGTGACAAAAAAAAAATGCAATCTATTTTTAATTTTTAAGAGAGTTCTTTTTAATGAAAACTTTATCAATATACTGTTAGGATTCCAAAATAATTCAAGAAAATTATAAAACAAATATCTTGGAAAATTTATATAAAAACAAAGATTTTTGCCAGAATTAAAAAAAATTCTGAAATTATGAAAAATTGTATTTATTTTCTAGCAATCTTCATAACTTGTTACTATTAAAAAGAAATAAAATGTAAAGTTTGAACCATTTTTGTTAGTGGAAAAAACATTCACCATTCTCAGTTAAAAAGAAAAAGTTTTTATAAAAATAAAAGTTAAAAGTTTTGAATAAAAATATCCTACTTGTAAATATCTGTAAAGCAAAAAGAATAGCTATAATCTAGCTAGTAAAGATTAGGGTATCAAATTCAAGAAGAGGTGTTTTGTTTCTTTTCAACTATCAAGAAGAAAAACTGAGAAAAATTTAACATTTTATGGAATAAAAGAAAATGTCTCTTTTGGTGTTTGATTAGTTAATTGTTTGTACATCTGACTATAGATTTTGTCTCCCAATTTTGTAGATGAATATACCTAACATTTACCAAAAATATTGCAAAATGAACAAATTACTTCCAATTGAAATTATTCTGTCTCAATTGCACACAAGCTGGAATCTTTCAGCTATAAAATAAAACTAATGAGAACTAACATTATGATTATTATTATGAAATAAAAAAAATTAATGAAATAATTTAAAGTTTATTTGTTTGTTTATAAATTTCTTTGATTTTGTTTTTCTGTTTCCAGATTCATTCAAAATTTGAAGCATAAACTTGAATCTGTTTTTCCCAACAGCAAACGAAATACTAATAATTCTGCTATTGATCATCTTGTTCATATATACTTCAAAGATTTCAACTATTTTGTTGAATACACTCCTCTGATGGTTACATATTTGGTTTTATTGTTATATCTGTATTTTTCTGTCCGTAAGTTTCTGTTTCCTTTTTTTTTTTTTACTGTATTTTCCAAGTAATAAGCTAATTTCCCAAATGTAATTTTTAGACATCATTTACTGAGGTTGGCTTATTAGGCAGATCAGTTTTGAATCAGACAACACTGGAGGTTAAAATTGGTCTTGTAAATCTATCCCCAGCAACCACTGCCTTCCATAGTTGTCTTCCGCACCATGTCTTTAACCAGCTAAATCTCTAGTCGGCTTCAGTAAGAATTGAAACTAGAACTCTATTCTCCATGTGGTAAAAAAAATAGGTATGATAAATGAGGACAAAAGTCCGCAGAATAAATTAATACATATATTGATAAATTTTAGAAAAAGATTGTGGTCAGCTATCATCATTAACTGTAACACCCAGTGGTGCGTTGTGCAGCAACAAAAGCCATCTTAGTTTGCTCCATGAATGCTGTGTGGTCAGCTATATTGTTTTTATAAACTTTAAAACTTAAAATAATTATGTGAAAATATTTGATTTTTTTTTTTTTAAGGTAAAATTGAAATGGTGAAATCAAAATGGGGTCTTGCATTGAGTGCTGTTGCTACTGTTATTGCATCACTTTTGATGTCTGTTAGTATATGTACTTTATTTGGATTGACTACAACATTGAATCGAGGGTATGTATGTCATTATTTTTTTTTATCCAATTGTTAATCAATTTTTGGGGGGTCTTCACCTTCCTCCTCCCTAATAAATATTCACTTATTTTTTTAACTGAAAATAGTTTTTATTTGCATATTTATCTGCTCTGTGAAATTCTTCTCAAACAGACCTAAATCAAGAAAAGGAATTTAAGAGAAACAAAAAGTACACATTTTGTTCTTTTTTAAATATGTATTATCTATTTTTTTCTTCTATTTTTTTTTTTCTCTTTTTTGGCTCTGCATTCTTTTGTTCACTATTTTTTTTCTCACACATCACCCTCCACCTCTTTGTTAAATGCCTAAAACAATCACTCTTCAAATTTATATTACATTCCACTGCTGATCTAAAATAAACACAAAACAGTCTTTCATAACAATTAGATTTAATCATGGTACCAAAAAAAGTCGACTCCATTCTTGATGATAGTAAAACTGGCTCCATTCCCAGTGCTAGTAAGGCCAGCTATGTTCCCCCTCTTCTCCATAATAACAAGTTTGTCTCCATTTTTGGTTTTCTCTTGCCTTGCGGAATGCTTACTGTGTTCATCAGCCTAATAACCAATTATTATTAACTTAAAAACCAATTATAAATGTGACTGAAATTGTCAGTTTTTTTTCTATTGTCCACAAACTAACTCCAATTATTATGTATTTCATTTAGTATTGCTAATGAAATTTAAGTTGAATTTTTTTTCAGTGTGTGTAAGAGAAATGTTTTTAAAAAAATCCCAGTTAATAATTCAGTTTAAAGTTTTTAAAACTAATAAGTTTTAAAAGTGAAGATTAAACTTTCAATGTAGCCATATTATTTATACATAATAATTAGTTAAGTTTGCATGCTGCTAATTAGTAAGAATTCAACAAATACCAATCCATTTTTTATATATTTTTTGTCAACTTATAATAAAAGAATTGAAAAAAACAACAAAACTTTATTTGTACTTTATGAATGTTTCTACTTCTCTTGTGCATGCATTTTCTTTGTGATCTGTTGTGAAGGAACTATAACTGGCTATACACCGGTTACAAACTGTGTATATATTGGACTGTTTAACAGCGAACAGACGACACCGCTCAGTACGATGTCGGTCCAGACACACAGTGGCAGTAAGACGGATGGTCTTACCTCCTCCTCAGACTTTATTCCCCATACTTGTTACTATGTACCTTATACTTACCTTAGGCGAGCAGCCTTATGTTTCTGTATTATAAATAAACCCCTTCTACACTTCCACTCGGTGTAACTTACGTTGTCTTATTTCTTAAGTATTTAGGAATATAACATGATCAATAACTTCATGAAAGCTATTTGTATGGCAAAGTCTATCTTGATGCACTCTTTATTTAAACTTTCTATTTAAAAGCAATGCTAATTCTCTTTTGTTAATGATTGTCATTGACTTACGTACACATGTGCACTCAGAATTTTCTTTTAAATTGCCTTTTTAAAAATATCTAATTTCAGTGAAATCTTTCCTTATCTTGTGGTAATTATTGGCTTGGAAAATGTCTTAGTCCTTACGAAATCTGTTGTGTCAACACCTGTTCATCTAGAGGTCAAATACAGAATAGCTCAAGGTAAGAAAACTTAGTTGCTAAACATTTTAGCAAGTTAAACCTTTTGAAATGCTAATCGAAGCAATGATTTTAACTTTAAAATTGTTTTTGGAACATCGCTTGATCCAAATTTTGTTTGAATTCTATAGATTTAAACTAAACCTATTTAATCTTTCTATTAGTAATCCATTTAATTAAATATCTGTTGTTTATTTCTATTAAATTACTTAACACCTAGACTCTACATAATCATAATGGAGATGTTGGATTAAGATCTCAATGTTTGAGCATCTAATAACATTTTTCCACCACAAAAACCCTAAATCCTTTTGAAATCTAAAAAAAAATATAAATCACAATATTTTGCACAAATTATTTTATTGATATTTATTTATTTTAAAGGTTTTTTATTTTCTTTAAATCAATTTCAAAATATTTTTCTAGGTTTACAAAAAGAAGGTTGGTCGATTACGAAAAACCTGACCACAGAATTACTTATCATTTTAGTTGGTTTCTTCACTTTCGTACCTGCAATTCAGGTAAGAATTTTTTAAAGCCACAATTCAATTTGGAAAATTTCTTCTCTCAATAATCTATTAGTTTTTACAAAGTTTTCATAATGTATATAAATATGAAATTAGTTAAGCGTAGACATGGAGTCAACAGCCTTCGACGACTGTCAGTTTCTTGCCTGTATGGTCATCAACCGAAGGCTGTTGAATCCGTGTCTATGCTTAACTAATATACACACTCTATCACTGATATTGAGCACTCTAACTATAAATTCAAGCATTATTATTGAGATTAATAAATATAAAATTATATATATATGGGATTTTTATATTTAAAATTTTTTTTTTTTAAATTACAGGAAGATCAATAAAACTTAAGAAGTTGTCTCAAAAAATGTTTAAAAAGTAAAAAGGAACAATAGATATGAGAAAAGAAATAAATGAAAAAGTAAGAGGGAAAAAATAACTACGACCCAAAACTAACCAGGGACCCAATGGTGAAAAATGTTGAGAGAACAGATGTGGTCTTTCTGCTTACAAAGACCGGGTCTGCCAAAATTTGTAGTAAGGGCTTCAAGAAACCCTAAATGTTGGACAGACCTCGCCCTGTGTAAGACAGAGAACCACTCCGGCGAGTATGCTGCAGCGCATTTTATTGAACACGCTAGATGTTCGATAGCAAGTAAGAGACCGTGCAGAAGAGTCTATCCTACCTTGTCTAATATGAGGGGGTACATGCTGGGAAATTCTTACCTCCAATCTTATATATATAAATAATAATAAATATGAAACATCTTCAGCTCAATACTACAGACAAATGCTGTTGTTGAGCAGATATACAGAATCTGACAGAATTAAAAATAATGATTTATGATTATTTCGAGGCTTTTCTTTTTTCTTTTGATGTTAGTTACATTATCATAATTCTATTTCTTGATTTGAAGATTATGTTATTAAAAAACATTGTCTATTGTGAAGAATAAAAGTTTTTCTAAATATTTGAGAAAAGCAGTTAAAAAGAGTAAGCATGACTTTATTTTATAGGAATTTTGTCTTTTTGCTGTGGTTGGCCTGTTAACAGACTTTTTCTTACAAATGGCATTTTTTGCCACAGTATTGTCTGTGGATATTCGAAGAATGGAGGTAAGACACGATTTTATTGTTTCTGAAATCTTGTTTATGCACTTGAAATTTTATTGACATTTTGAAACCTTATTGAAGAACATGAAAATTTAAAGAGATTTATGTTTAAGGACATTATTTAGAAGGAATTAAAATTCAATTTAAAAAACTTTGTAAAATTAGACTATTTTTGTTTGATATTAGAGAAAAAAAAGAAATATGAGATCAAAGAAGGATTTATTATGGAATTGGTAAGGGAAATAGTATGGCAGGAAGCAGGGGATCATATGAGAAGGGGAAAAGGAAGGGATAGTTTTGTTGCATTGGTTCAAAATCCATGTTTAAATTCAACAAAATAAATTAATTCACAAAGAGAATCCGACTCTAAACACAAAATTTATTTATTTTTTAACCAACTGTTAGCATGTGTGAATGAACACTTTCTTTCATTCAGTTTTGTTTGGAGCTGATGGGTGCTGTTGAAGTTCAAATCTCTCATCAAGTTATGAACATGTCGTCTGACTTTATTCTAGTGCTTATTCTCTCAGTGACAAGTTTTGGTCTCTTGTGACAAAGCTACTCTGCACTATAACAAAGCAATCTTTCCTTCTTTTATTTGAACCTTTGACGATCGTATTAGGAGAGAGAAAGAGGGGTAACAGGTGGGGGAAAGAGCCGGTATCAGAGGAGGAGGGGAATTATAAAAAAATCTTAGAATCTGGACATTTATGAAGTGTTCTTGAGAAATATTTTAAAGAAAATCTACAATTTTTATTTTCCTTTCACTTGAACTGTTTCTTGTATATTTTATGTTCTAGCTGTCTGATTTGCACAAAAAGTCTATCCACCCCAGTATCACCAATGTTGATGGGAGCTGTGATCCCACCGATCCTTTAGGGGCTGAGCAGCATGGGCTTCAATCGAATGCAAGTTATACTGGCCGAGTTAATAATCCAAATGCAGACGCTTCATCTTTTGCTTACATGGAAGATGAATTCTTTAATAATCCCACAATCTTACAGTTGCCAAGACGCTTACAAGTGTGGTTCTTTTTAGCAAGAACAAGAATTGTGCAGCGTCTTATCATGGTAAGTGACTGTATATTAAACTAATAAAAGAATGCATCATATTTTTATTATCACATTGTATTTAAAATAACCAAATTTATTCTTGTTGGTTCTCTTATTGCTGGACTGTCATCCAAATTCAATAATTGAATGCTAATGTTAATTTGCAATAGTTGTTAAATAGAAAAATTAATAAATTGATTTTGAATCAATTTATTAATTTTCTATTTATTTAACAAATAAAGCAAATTACCATTAACATTCAATTATTGATTTAAGATGTAGTTGTCATGTTACTTACAGGATGTAGTTGTCAGTGACCATCACTAAATAGCAATGTTGGTCAAAATGGGTCAAATCTTTTATGGATAAAACTTTTCATATGAGTCAATAAAGTTTTGCATTGAATTTGTTTTTTGTTATGTGTTTAGATGAAGATGGTCTTGATGATTTTTGTGGCTCTTCCCTAAAAAAAAAGCCAGAGAAAGTCTTGTTATCTTTCTGGCAATGAAACTCATCTTTATATCATTCGTTTACTGTAACAAAACTATTTTCTTTTTCTTCTTTTTTTTTTAGTTGGGAACAGTCATTTGGATTATTCTAATCTTATACAAAGCAGGACTTATAGCTTACCTGACTAAATCTTTAATGATAAGCATGGATGATGATCGGCTATTAAAAAATGCAACCTATCAAAATGGTAGCTCAGTTTCATATTTGGGAGGTAAATATGATGATGATATTGAATCTTTAGAACATGTGGATATTGAAATATGGCGACAGCTTTCCTATAAACATTGGCCAACACTTTTTGGTTTTTACAATATGAGTGTTAATGGCAGGTTGGTATTTTTTATTTTATGAATTTAAAAACATAATTTTAATACACATTAAAAAAAAAGCTATATTAAATTTAACAGGCAAAATAAAGCCAGAAACCTCTTGATAATATTTTCATAGTTCATCTTGGTTTGTACAAAATAAATATGTTTCTTTTAATGGAGATTTTTGAAATGTAGTTAAAACTTCTTAAATAAAACATATCTGAAATCTTGGCTAAGATTGAATTTTGGTTTAGGTTTTAGACTTTTTCTGGCCTACAACAACTTTCTTTGTGATTTCCTATTTGCCAAGAAGAATGAATAAATTGCAGCTGTTTTCTTTAAAATACAATCCATGTTTTTAACCCAAAATGTTGTAGCACCATTTGTATGCTATCAAGCTTAAAACTGATTACATGACCACAACAAAAAGACCCCATATAATCGTAAACCTAAAATATTCACTACCATTGCTGCTGCCTTAGTATCTACTTTGTATTAATTTTAATAAAGTTTCAAATAACTGTAATATCATTGTTATAAATGAAAATAAGAAACATTTACTGAAGTATAGATTGAATTACCTGCAATAAGTTAAAATGTGTTTCAACGTAAGTGATTCTAGTGCCTATTCGGATAGGCGATGACAATAGTAAACTGCCGGGGAAAAGGACGACCACCGTCAGAGACAAGGTACGTGTCGAATAGTCAGGTAACCAGCGTGAGCAAAGTCGCAGTCGTGTAATAGCACGACAAGAGGGAGAAGAAGAAGAAGAAGTAGAAGTGAAGAGAATATCGGGCTAGTGGTATTTTATAGGCGGTTTACTATGAGATCAATCTTGATCGTACAATGTATTACTACGCCGGGTAGAAAATTATTATCACATTTGAAATATACACCTATCAATCCATCTCTCTTTCTGACTATATCTCTTTCTTTCTCCCTATTTGTATATGTGTATATATAGTCTTTGATCGAAGGCTTCAGTTTATTGGGAGGGGGGGCAATTACCTTTTTAGGGGAAAAGGGGCTGCAAGACGTATTCTGCGACGGGGCCGCAAGGTGGCTAAGAACGGCACTGCGGAAAGCAAGTCAGTTGTAATTTATTTTCCCTTAAGGAGTCACCAATAGGCTTTGACAGAGTTAGCCAGAGATTTTGTCCCCCCCCTTCCCCGAAAAAAGTCTTTTGACCGCAATGGTTCAAAGGAAGGGGTGAAGAAGGGGCCTTTTTGCAGTTTAGGGAACAGATAAATTTGAGCTTTGTCCAAGGAAAAACACCGGTTTTGCCTCGGCAATTGATTGGCCAATGAAACTAATGAAAATGACTCGAATTAAATTTAAAAAAAAACAAAAGAAATGGTTATTTTGTAAAATTATTTTAACCCTAGAGAACCGATATATCGGCCCTGGCAACTTAAGAAAAAAAATATTGTTTTATTTTAAATTTTGAGTTCTTTTATTCTAATTGCGTCAAAATTTTCATTAGCCAATCAAATTGCCGAGGTACAACCGGTGTTTTTCCCCTGTTCAAAGCTCAAATTTATCTGTTCCCTAAACTGCAAAAGGGTCAAATAAGCCCGATTGATCTCATGAGAAGACTTGTGTTGTCACTCCGACTCCAGTAAAAAATACTGGTTACTGTAAGAGCAAGCGCTCAATAATTGGTCTCAGATCTCTTCGTAATAATAATAATAATAATAATAATAATAATAATAATAATAAATAATAATTATAATAATAATAATGATAACAACAATAATAATGATAATAATAATAATGATAATAATAAAGATAACCATAATAATAATAATAATAACAACAATAACAATAATAATAACAATAATGATATTAATAATAATAATAATAATAATAAAAATAATAATAATAATAGTAATAATAAATAACAAGTGAATCATCCATGGTCCCCCGTGAGTGCATAGCGAATGGAGCATAAAAAAAACATACATAATGATATTTTGGACAGAAACGTTAAATAGCCTCCAAAAAGGGGTGTTTTAGCCCCCCAAAAAGCCCCCGGGGACGCG
>JAUZSX010294735.1:0-13762 GCA_034780655.1 Idiosepius hallami
CGATTTCAGAGCCCGAGCTTTTACCAATGTTTCGCTTTAGTGCTTGCTTTGCTTCACCGTCGCTGCCGGGCTGCCCTATGTTGGCTTATGTTCCTCTAATATAACAACTCTGAGTGACTACTTGGTAATTTTGATAAGTCTGGTTCAAAGGGTTACTGTCGCTGATAAAAACGAGATATTAAAAAAAAAACCAGTTAGAATCTTGAGCATGATAGTCTTTCTTAGGGTGAAATATGGAATCTCTCTCTCTCTCTCTTTAAGGCTTGGTTGGCAATCAATCCATTTTGTAATGGTGTTACGATAAAAAATACTATGATAGAACTGGCGTCCGTATCATTACTAACTATTTGAAACTGGTATGGAGTGAAATCCATTACGACGACTACGGTCGACTGTGTGTGATGATAAATCATAACTTTTACTAATGGTTTTTAATGGCCACGGCCATGTTATTTTATTAATTTATTTTTATTTATTTATTATTATTTTTATACATTTATTATTATTATTTTTTTTTTTTTTTTGCTTAAGGTTCAACTTTAAAACAATTTATTTTGATTTTTTTTAATCTTTTAATAATCGATATAAAATAATTTGCTGGTCACTCAAAACTAGTAGTCAGTGTCAAATTTATGGAGTGTTTTAGATTTGCATAGTCTCTCTTTAAAAATTTACCGAAAAATCAGGCAGTTATCTTATCAATATAAAATTTTCACCGATTAATAATCCACTTTCTACGTGTAATTTTTTTTCATGTTCGTTTTATAAATATTGGTGGGGGGGTAATACTTCCCCCTTTCCTCAATTGAGCACTTGTTATTCGACCCCTTAATCAAATTGAATTAATAAAAAGTGTAGAACCCTGGAGTCACCCCTACTAGACAAAGGGAGGAAATATTGATGGGTTTTTTTTACGCCTTTGGTCACTAGGGCCGATATATATATAGGTTTTTTAGGGTCGAAATGTTTTAAAATGTTAATTTAAGTAGAAAAATTTTCTAAGATTAGGAAAAATAAATAAATAAAATGGTCACACCCAAAAAAAATAAAAATAAAATAAAATAAAAACGTTATTTTTATGTTTTTTTTGTTTGTTTTTTTGTTAAGAAATTGTAAATTAAATCAGGCGTTAAATCGATCAATTATTTCGTAAAGAAACAGATGTCTATCGTTCCGAAATACGTCAAAAAAATAATAAATAATTGACACGACAAATAACTTCTTCAGCGAAAGAAATAATTTATACACACACACAGTTTTTTAAGAAAATAAAAATTGGGGTAGTTTATTCCGGGACCTCTCTCTCTCTCCGCCTCCTCAGCCAGCCAGCCTGTTGCCCGTCATTAGTCAATGGGCCCATATCCATCCCAGCAGTCAAGAAGCAGGTTTTACGTTTTGGGGGCTGTTTTTGTTTATTTATTTTATTTTTCGCTACTTTAAACTCCTGTAACTTAAAACCCAATTTATTCTTAAGCACTGATCGAGCTTGTATATCTAATCCGAGCTCTCTCCCCTCTAGCCTTGAAGGCTTCTGATGTAAGTGGTTGTTGGGAGTTTGTTGTTGGTGTAACTGAACTGAACAGCCAGTCAACAGCCGAAACAGCAACAACAGCAGACAGTTTCTGTTTCGAGCCGGTTGAATCAAGTGCAATTGCTCCAAAATTTAATCCAACCTTGTGTTTTGTTTCTCCTTGGACCAGGAATAGCCAATCCAGAAAGAACATTGTATTAAACTTCTATTAAAATATAAAAATTAAATGATAGGCCGCCAAGGTAGCATTAATGAGTAAAAGCTTGGACTCTCGAATCATATTACGCAACTTCAAATCCCAGTCAAAATCATTAAATTTACAATCAGCTTCCTTGAACAAATGCAGTTGTTAATTCGAGAGAGCAACTCATCTACGTGAAGGACAACACTGAATGCAAAAAGTCCAGGTATATAGAGCTCGTAAAAATGGCCTTGTGCTTAACTTGGGTTGGTGCCTGACTTAGTAAATATAGTTAAGTTACACATACACAAAAAAACTATATCTAATCCAAATGAGTTTTTAAAAAAAGAATTAAATAAATTCATGCTGTAATCTTTGACTAACAAAGACAACACAAAATATACTTTTATATTATAAGGTCATTAAGAGTCAAATGTCCAGTTCTATTAATGCCATTTTTGTAGATTTATAACTTTAACATATTTTTCTTTTAATTCATATTGTCTAAACTTATTCGCATCCACGTTAGATTTTTTGAAAATTTTATAGCATCTTCGTATGAAATTTTCAGCAAAACTGTCCAAAAGTGCTTCAAAATGATAAAAGCGGGAAAATAAGACACTATAAAAAAAGGCTTTTAAATCTTATATTTTATAACTTTGTTAACCGGCAATAAGGTAATATACCGAACGTATATCATAAGTTTAGTTGATATTTGTCAAAAACAAACATCAAAAATGGAATAAAAGTGGAAAACATTTAAAAAACGCTGAAAAAGGATCAAAACATCGACAAAATTGGTAAAGGGATTTTGCCATTCCGTGTCCTGACGAAAATTTTCAGGATTTGGCTGCGATCAGTTTATGGGTAGCGTCTGATTGTACCGAAAAAAAAATTGCTGATCAATTGAGAAATGGGGGTTTGGGGCAAAATGAACCCTGACTTTGATATCAGCTTAAAATTAATGTTTCTGAAATAAAAATTTAAAAAAAATTGAAAATCAATGTCGACCAACTGTTTGTCAGTTTGTGAAGTTTAGACTAAATCAGTCGAAAACACAACCGACAGATGCCAAAAATAAGGTAAAAAGAGACGCTAAAAACACTGTTAACGTCATGGAGTTGCACCAGGAATATAGATTTAATGTTTGGTGTATTTTCGTTAGGAACTGTTGTTGAAAACGAAGTGGATGTTCAAAGAATGAGAAATTCCCGGACAACATCAGATTAATAGAAAATTTGAAATTTTCTTGGGCAAAAATTCGGTGGATCCAAACTGATATGGCCTGGTGGGCCCAGAATTGGATATCCACTTGTAGTCTGTGAGTCTATAAAAGCCTTTGAAAACAACGCATAAACAAGACCGTTTTATTAACAGATATAGATATAAGCATTAGAAATGAATTTAGTATAAAAATAAGCATTAGAAATGAATTTAGCATAAAAATAAGCATTAGAAATGAATTTAGCATAAAAATAAGCATTAGAAATGAATTTAGTATAAAAATAAGCATTAGAAACTAATTTAGTATAAAAAAAGGTTGAATGTGGAGAATTATACCTGTTTTAGGATATTCTGCTAATTATTAACACATATGGGACTCAAACTCAGGTACTAAGATTCCAAAGTCTGACTGCCTACCCACTTACTTTCCCAATGAACTTATCAAAATGACTATTTAATTATTTTAAGGGGAGATAACTCATTTTGGAAAAAAAATTTGGGAATTACAAAAAACAAAGCACAATTAGCAACAAAGAAATCCCTACAGACTGAGCAAGGCCAAGTGATATTTCCAGTAAATATTTGAAAAATATCTGGTGTGTGTGTCTATAGCAAACTCTACTAAAATACTCTGCCTGTTTTTGGTCTAAAGACCTGAAATTTGATACATTGGTGTTCAGACATGTTGAACAAACTCAACTTGGTTTTGTGTCGAAAAACAAAAGCTGCTAAAGTGGATAAACTTGAAAAATTCGATTGCTTTTGTTGACAGCCACTAGCGTTCATCATCCGCAGTTTGGGGCTAAGTTAGTGATTTAGGCATCTATAAATACAACCACAGTTTTCAAAATTAATTTTCTGCTTTCAAAAAATTACATCAGTTTTCTTAGAAAGAAAAAATCTTGCAATTAGGGTGGTGTGGTGAGATTTGCCTTTTTAACTCTTTGTACCCTAAGAGGTCGATATATTGGCCCTGATAACATAAGGCAAAAAAAAGACAAACCAATATTTTGGCTTTAATATGTTCTTCCAAGATAACGACTCTGTGTGACTACTTGGTAATTTTGATAAGTTGGGGTTCAAAGGATTAAGGCCAAATTATTCAAATTTGACCTTTCTTTTTTTTTTTTTTTTTTAAGTAGTTTAGCCTCAAAAATTTATATCTTGGCCTTTTTTTTAGATTTGGGCTTTTTTCTTAATTTAACAGCATAACTTTTTATTATTTTAATTATTGCCAGATTAAAACTTGGTTATTTTCAACCTGCAATAAATCTTCAATTTGGAACATTTTTTTAAATAATTTTTGATTAAAGACTTTTTACTTGTTTGAAATATAAACCTTTTAAATTCCTTTTAATGAAAAAAGAATTATGATGCTAAGAGAAAATATAAAAAAAAGCATAGAAAAAATTAATTTAAGAATCTTTATCTTATTTTTCCTATTGTTATAAAAAAAAAAATAATACAAATATTTTTTTTTAAATGGCAAAATTACAATTTCTATATCTATATATAAAAATTGTAATTTTGCCATTTTTCTTTTAAATTTCTTTATTATTCTAGGCTTTTTTTATTTGATTATTTTTTTTGGCTTTTGCAATTTTTCTGGTCCAGCAACACTGCTTAAAATTAAAAAAAGAAAAAAGAGAGCACAAAAGGAGCATAAAAGCAAGGAAAAAATATTTGGTATAATATACTTCAAGCACATTTGGAAATTTCTAAGTGATTAAATGTCTCGATGTGATTAAGTATCCTCGTGATGAAAAACCATGGAATCAATAGTTCATGATTAAAAGTCAGGTGATGAAATTAATAACAAAACAAATAAATGGAAGCCAATACACTTATTTCTTTGAACCCGACTTATCAGAATTACCAAGTAGTCACTCAGAGTCGTTATATTTGAGGAACATTAAAGCCAAAATATTGGTGTGTCTTCTTTTGCCTTATGTTTTCTGGGCTGACATATCGGCCTCTTCGGATGCAAAGGCTTAAAAGTAAAAATGTTTAGTCACTAATACTAATGAGTACGAAATTTAACATTTCAAGAAAATAACTGAGGAAGTTTAATGTTTTATTACTTGTCTTTACTTTACTTTTTTTTTCAATTTTACGATTTCATTGAATTCTGTACTAATGGGGTTGTGACAATCTTTATTCTTTAATAAAAAAATATCATCACAATATATTTTTTTCTTTTATTAAAGAATATTGTTACAGACCCATTAATAACTACACTAAAATTCTTTAATAAAAAAATTATTCTTGTCACAGCTCCAACAACTAGGGTTGTGACAGGAATATTCTTAAATAAAAGCATATTATCACAGATTCCTAGGGCTGTAAGACTATGGTTATATTAAAGTTATTACTAAGACTATGCTTATATTAAAGAATATTCTTGTGGCTACTTTACTATTTTGTGATTTTAACATTTTTATTAATTCTAAAGTTATAATTACGGTTTCAACGATATACTTTTAATTTAATAAGAATATTTTCGTCGTTACTTGACTATTTTGCGATATAAGCATTTCTTTTAATTCTGTAGTTATTAGTAGGGCTCTCTGTGCGGACTGCGGCTGTGCTAATATGCTTTTATTACAAATATTTTTGTCGGTTCTAATAACAAGGGGCTGTGACAAAATCATTATTTAATAAAAGCATATTGTCACAGCCTTAGTTATAACTTCAATCACAGACGGATAAGCGGCACCAAATCTCATTAATAAATCGATATGTAATTAATTCTCAAAGAATAATTAATTCAATTTTAGTCAGACAGAAGTTGCTATTTTAAAGTACAAGGGACACAACTCTTACCCTCTTTGTCATAGGATTACAGGGAGTTAAAAAAGGCAAGTGTTTGGCCAGGCGCCGTCGACTTGCCATAATTAATTTTGTTTGTTTTACAGTATTGTATTTAACGGAATATCAACCCTTTTATGTCATTTTAATGCCACAGAACAATTACTTTTGATAGACATTATTTTTATACACACACATAGTCTTTTTAATAAGTTAGTTGCGCTATTTAATCCATAGCTGGAGGAAAGATGGGGCTTCATTCAAGGGTATTAGTCATGTTAACGTTGACAGAACAAAGAGTTGTTCTATTAAAAGGTCATATTATTATATTTTACTTGGTGAGCACCAAGTTTGGCACAAGGCCATTTTACGTGCTCATACCCGGGATTTATATATTCGGTGTTACCCTTCACCTAGATGAGATGCTCTACCGAGCTAACGAGCCCCATCTGCCCGAGGCTGATAAAGTGACAGTAATGGTTTTGATTTAAATTTGAACTCTCAGAGACCGAGCTTTTACCAATGCTCCACCATCGCTGCCATATTATGGACAAAAAAATCTGTGTCTTTTTTTGCCTTAAGTTACTAAGGCTGATATACTGGCCCTATCGGACCGAAAGGGTTAAGAAAATATAATCCATTTCACTTTAAAATAATTTTTCTTCTGCTTTAACATTTGTTGAATTTCTTTAGACAAGACATTTTTTAAACAGCCTTTAAAAAAAAAAAATAGAGTATATTGTTTTATTTTCTATTTTTTTTTTACTTATTATGGTTTAAATAATGTAACTTTGCTCATCTAATTAAAAAGTAAAAATAATTAAAAAGACATTTTTCACACAGTATTTGAAAAATTATCGGTGAAAAAATAGTCACTGACAGACATGCGTTTTTGTATTTCTAGTCACCACTCAGAAAAATCACTTTTCAAACACTAGTGTTTCACTTACAAGAAATAGCTTTGTTCATCTTTAAAAAATGTTCATAAATTAAATCATTTGATTGTTTGTTGAAGGGTTAATGAGAACAAGTGAAAACTAAATCTCAGTTATTCTAAATTATGACCCTATGAGGTAGTAAACACATTTTTTTTAACAAAAGATCTCTGTGTTAAAAAATGCAAAAAAGAAAAAGGGTTGCATTTCATTCCATCTTCAGCCATGATGCTGATGTCAGCATTTTAATTTTTAATTATTCTTATCTTTACTTTTTACATTTTCTATTTCTATTGTTGTTGTCCTAACATCCGCTTGGATTCAGTTTCTGAATCGTTTCCTTCCTTTCTTCTTATTGATTTCAACTCCTTTATTTGCCTCCATTCGTCTATCTTACAAAGTGGGAAGAATTGGGGAACAGTAGCCATTTTGAGAAAAATAAGAAACAAGGGAGGTAATCAAATACTTAAAACTAAGACAAAAAAAAATAAAACCATTTCCAACAAAGGCAGTACTGTATGTTCTTGTTAATTTATTTTGTTTTGTGGTATATCGACCTTTTTAGGTTATTTAATACAGGAAACAATAATTTTTTGATTAGTGTACTTTTCTGAATAACACAATATGCACTATTTAATCCATATCAATCTTTTTAGGTTATTTAATGTCAAGAACAACCATTCATTGATAAACATTTTTTGTCCACACATAGTTTAATAAATAACACAATATGCACTATTTAACCCATAGCTGGAGGGAATGAAAGGCTTCATACCTTTTTAGGTCATTTAATTTGCTGTTTATAAGTTTATTTAAATTTCAACATACCCATAATGTACAGTCACTTTTTTGACACCCTGTATAAGCAATAGTTTTTTAAATAGAAATAATGATAATCTTTTTTGGAATGGGCACTAAATTTGAAACATTATCTTTACTGTGTATGGCACTAACACAGACTTTATTTAATTCACAGCTGGATTAGAATAACAGAAGGTTCAGGGCAGTTTTTTACTTCAGGCTGGTTATCTCTCAAACAGGGTAGATAAATCTATCGGGGACAAATACGACGTGTCAAATCACTTTTACTTTTTCATTATGACTGATAAAGTTATGCTTGCTGCGATTTAACAAAATAATTTTTTATTCAATTTCATTCTATGATATTACAAAATAATTTTTTATTCAATTTCATTCTACGATATTAAAAAATAATTTTTTGTCAATTATTTTAAACTTTATTTAATCAAGATTCTTTTAAAAAAAATTTTCAAAATAATTAGTTCTTTTAAATAAATTCATTCAATATTTTCCTATTATTTATGTTTGTTCGTTTACTTTATTTAATCAAGTCAAATTTCTCATGTGCCAAATTATCAAAATAAACAAAGTAAAAGATTTGACACGGTGTAAGTGTCCCTGATAGATTTATCAACCCAGTTTGAGAGATAACCGGCCTGAAGTAAAAAAAAAAAAAAACTGCCAGAACCAGTCTTTCTGTTGTTATAAAATTTTCACAATCTCAGAGTATGCTGAGACTCCCAGTCATCACCCAAGGGGGTAACTCTAATTGAGAAAGTTTTCTTTAAGCTCACAAAGTTGACCGTTGTAAGGGAGAGGTGGGAAGAGGGTAGGTCTCTCAATTTGAATGCTTGATACATTCGACTAATCATGCCATAAACCACTGACCAGCTGCCTGATATTTTTTTTTTTATACTAAATATATTTAAAATTGTTTCTCTAAGGTAGTTAAGAAAGTCTATTATATAGAAAAGCTGTACCGTACGCGAATTTTAGTGGTCCCGATCTTTTTTTTTTATATATAACTATTGTGGTTAAGTGTTCTGAAGAGCTCTTCTGTATTAAAAAACAAACTATTGTGGTTTAGTTTTCTGAAGAGCTACAGGATGTAGGTTCTCATACAACTATGACAATCTCTCTCTCTCTCTCTCTCTTTTTTTTTAGGGACTCAAGTGGTTGTCGGGATAGCTAGACGCGAAGTAAGTTGTGTCGCCATGAATGAGCTTCTTCACACTTCGTCGGATCATTTTGCTGAAGAGCCAAAAAAGCATAGGCAAGCCAAAAGACCCCTTCTTTAACCAGAGGGCTCCGACGTAGAGAGACGTTGGAAAGTTATTGGCAGACAGAAACTCACCAGTTGCCCCCACTAGCAGGCAAGCCACTACAACGAGCCCCCCCATAAATCGACTGATAGCAACCATAACATCGAGCCAGAGAAGTGAAGTGAGCATGTCCGTGGGGTCACCGGCTCTGTAAGGCGAAGACGTATATATCTTTGTGAGCTTGATGTACTGGAGGAAAATGAAGAACATTAAGATCGGAAACGCGAGCAGCGTTGAGAAAGTGATTCCAAGGACTTTCAGATGCTTGCTGATCATGTTCACACAGACATCCGACAGCGTAACATAGACATCCTTCATGTTGTTCCAGTCCCTGATGTGGAGGTACAGCTCGATAATCATGGGCAGCGCCCAGGCTGAAGCGCTAAACATGGTCATTAAGTGTCGAAAAAGCAGCGTGCGGTATCGGTGGGGGCTCATTATGAGCACGGTGCAATCGAGATTGACTAGCACGAGGCTCAGAGTGGACACGTCTTCAAAAATGTCGATTAGAGTCATTAGGGAGAGACAAGAAGTCGAGCTGTGATTCCAGTGGTTTCCTGTCGAAAGAAGCTGTGAACGGATCGGGAGTCCAATGCAGCCGTACAAGAGATTGGCGAAGGTTAGGTTTCCGATGGCCAAGAGGAACGTTGTCGTGTAATGGCTTCTGTTCCAGACCAAAGTGACGCCAGCAAGGATGTTTATCAACACGGTTATCACGGAAAGGAGCGCAGACACAATGACCAACACATCTAAACGATCTCCAATCGTAGGACTCGAAATATTAAGCTCTGTTCGCTCGTAGCTGACATCCATCTTTGATTTGATCTGGTTGATTGATTTGTTTTACGGCATATCATCCTTTTTGTGGGCAGCAAAAGTGGAGCATTGGTAAAAGCTTGGGCTCTGGAATCGTATTACATGAGTTCAAATCCCAGGCAAAACCCATGTCTTTACCTTAAGTTGCCTCAGGCAGATGGGGCTGGTTTATTTGGAAGAGTAACTCATCTACATAAAGGGCAACACTCATTACAAAAGGCCAGGTTTATAATGGGCTCGTAAAAAATAGCCTTGTGCCTAACTTTGACCAAGTAAATATATAATATTAACTTTTTCAGTCATTTAACGCCGAGAATGACCATTTTAATCAAGTTTCTTTTTCTTCCTCTAATTGTTTTCAATTATACCAGTTGTATAACTGAATCCGTAGCTGGAGGGAATATTGGGGATTCACACCATTGCCAAGGGTATCAGCCTGAATGTGGAGGTAATAGAACAACTGGGATACGAACTCATGTGTTACGATTCCAAAGTCTGACTGCTAATCCATAGAAGTGATTCCACTTTAGCCAAACAAGCCATCTTTAATCACAGATAGGAATTAAAAAGCCCTAAAAGAAAAATGAAAAAAAAGATTCAAACAGAGTTACCAGACGAGAAAAAGAGAAAAACAACAAATGACAACCAAAAACAAAAGGCCAAAATATGAAAATATTTATATAAAAAAAAGGGCAAAATTACAATTTTTTTATATCGATTCATACAAAATTTTTAAAAAAAGACAAAAAAAATGATATTAATTTTTTCTATGCTTTGTTATATTTTTTCAGGTATCATAAGTCTTTTTTCCATTTAGGCATTAGAAATTTTAAATATATATATTTATATATATTTGCAAAATTTAGTTTCTAAGAGTATGTATCTAATAATAAATATGAGTACAACAGTTGACTGAAAAATAGATCTACAAATAATCAAGCCCTATCTAAATGACTGTGTAGGTAACAATGATAACGATTAGGACAACAGTAAAAAAAAAAGATGAACAAATAATGAAGCCTCATCTCAAGGATTGTAAAGTGACAATGATAAGGATGAGGACAACAGTCCAAAAATAGATGAACAAATAATGAAGCTTCATCTCAAGGATTGTAAAGTGACAATAATAAGGATGAGGACAACAGTCCAAAAAATAGATGAACAAATAATGAAGCCTCATCTCATGGATTATGAAGATAATCATTAGGATGAGAACAAAAGGCCAAAAAATATGTGTACATCTTATCAAGCCGCATTTCAAGGATTGTGAAGTGACAATGATAAGAATGAGGACAACAGTCCAAAAAAATAGATGTACTATTAATCAAGCCTCATCTCAAAAGTATTACTTCAAATATGAGTGCAACCATAACCACTCGGATTCAAACCTGTGTAAGATGATTCCCAAGTCTGAATATTTATCCACATTCCTAAGTAGACTTCTCCCAAAAATTAATAACCTATTAAAATTTAAAAAATCAGACCCTACATCCTGTAGCTCTTCAGAAAATTAAACCACAATAGTTTTTTTTAAGTAAAAAAAAAACAAAACATCCAGTTTATACATAGAGCTCTTCAGAAAATGAAACCACAATAGTTATTTTTTTTCAAAGTGATTCAGACCACTAAAATTTGCATTGGTACTGCCTTTCTAAAAGTCTTTAATCAAAAATTATAAAAATAGATGATAAAAAAACTTAGATTTACTGCAGGTTGAAAACAACAAGGATTAGACACTAGAAATTTAATCAAAAATTAAAAAAAATCTTTAGAAATGAATTTAGTGTAAAAAAAAAAGCATGAGGCATGAATTAAATAATGAATTACTTTGTCAACTGCTTTACTATTTAAAAAGCTTCCTTAATTACCTTGGTGGCAAGTTCCTGGCAGCCAGGAAATACTCCTTGCTCATAATATAGATCTTGAAGAACACAATTGAAACAATTTTTTCTTCTTTTATTTTTTTTGTTTGGCCTATCAACCTCTATGGGTTATTTAAAGGTCTTTCTTGTTTCCGATCTTTCTCTGACAAATTTTTGTTCTGTTAGGAATTTAAAGATATCTTATGCTTCATTGTATTCAAATGCATTTGTTATAATATTAGTGTTGAAAAGGTTTTCTTTTTTAAGTATAAAGAAATTTTATAGTCTTTTATATATATATATATATATATATATATATATATATACTATGTACATACACGTGGCGACAGTGGAGCATTAGTAAAAGCTTGGGCTCTGGAATCGTATTACTCGAGTTCAAATCTCAGTCAAAACCATTACTTTCACTTAAGCAGCCTCGGGCAGATGGGGCTCGTTAACTCAGGAGATCACCTCATATAGGTGAAGGGTAACACTGAATGTAAAAAGCCCCGGTAAGAGCACGTAAAAATGGCCTTGGGCTAAACTTGGGTTGGTGCTAACCAAGTAAATAAAATATATATACATACACACATATACATATATATACATACATACATATACATACACACAAGTATTGCCCGGTGCCGAGAACTTACCAATATTTTTAATTATTTTTCTTAATTTTCAAAAACGTTTCTTCGTTATTTATTTACTTGTTTATTTTTAATTCGAAAACGTTTCTTCGTATTTTCTCAGTGTTTAAAAAAAATAAAGGTTAAAGCATGAATCACCACTTCTAAAATCCTGAAATGATCTATACAGCCAAGTTGAATTGGAGTTCCCATCAGATTATCAAAGTTAAGCAATGTTGAGCCTGGCCAGTAGTTAGATGGGTGACCATTTAAGAATATCAATGTTCACAGTTCAATTTCTTATTTTCTTCTAGAAATATCATCGCAGTCAGTCAAACTTTGACTATGACTAGTTGGGGCTTCAGTATTTCACCTTAGCGCCCAACTGGCATGCGCAGGTTATTATTGGTGCAGTATCTGTTGTGCATCAGATAGACACCCTCTGAAACTCCAATGCCCACATCCAGTGGAGCAACCCCGCGACGACTGGCAGCAGAGGAGGCCGCAAGGCTTTTGAAATCAGTGTTGCCCTTCACCTAGATGAGCTACTCTCCCAAATTAGCAAGCCCCATCTGCCCAGGGCAGCTAAAGTGAATGCAATGGTTTTCATTGGGATTTGAACTCATGTAGTACGATCTCAGAGCCCGAGCTCTTACCAATGCTCCACCGTCTAGAAATGTAGTGTCTGTTTAATGAAGGCACAGGCAAACCCGGAAATTCAAAACCGGATGTAGGATCCGTACCTAGAGTTTTATAGTATATAAGATATATATTGGAGTTGACTTACCTGTGACATGCGGAGAATCGTAGAAAAGTTGCATCGAGGCAGATCGAGTACAAGAGGAGTTAGTGCAAGGTGATCCGTTTTCCAGGCCAACGCCATGAAGACTGGGAAGATCCTTTATCTTTTCAGATCGTTTCATTTTTGAAGCGTTCATTGAATTCAAGATCCGCAGAGGAAGAAACTGCCAAAGGGGTGGGGGTAGAGAGAGAGAGAGAGACCTGTGACTCAGCAAAACGGTTTTGGGTGGAGGACGGGTAGTCGCTAAAGAAAGGGTAGGTGGGATGGATAGGATTTTATTGAATTCTCCCTTTCAAGACACTACCCAGCATAAGGACTCCCCCCCCCATGTATTTACCCCACACTCAAATCAACAGAAATATAACAATTAAGATTTGTTTAAAGTCTTTTTTTATGCAGCTTTTTTTGTTATTCTTAAGCAAGCTCTCATCTTTATTCAATTTCTCTCACTATGTCTCTCTCACTATGTCTCTCTCTCTCTCTCTCTCTCTCTCTCCCTTCATTCGTCTCTCTCTCTCTCTCTCTCTCTCTCTCCCTTCATTCGTCTCTCTCTCAGTGTGTGTGTCTCTCTCTCAGTGTGTGTGTCTCTCTCTGTCTCCCTCCATTCGTCTCTCTTTCAGTGTGTGTCTCTCTCCCTCTGTCTTTGTCTCTCTCTGTCTCCCTCCATTCGTCTCTCTCTCAGTGTGTGTGTCTCTCTCTCTGTCTTTGACTCTCTCTGTCTCTCTCCATTCGTCTCTCTCTCAGTGTGTGTGTCTCTCTCTCTGTCTTTGACTCTCTCTGTCTCCCTCCATTCGTCTCTCTTTCAGTGTGTGTCTCTCTCCCTCTGTCTTTGTCTCTCTCTGTCTCCC
>JAUZSX010294744.1:0-13760 GCA_034780655.1 Idiosepius hallami
CCTGCGTTTTGTCAGATAAAGCCTTCTTAAAGGGTTTACTTCTGTCTGTCTTTATTACTACTACATCGAATACAACATATGTATTGACCATAAATCTATTAACGTGAATATTTATCTATTTTCGACAAAAAACTATAATTCTGTGCACGGAGGACACATGCAAAACCGCCCAAATAGATTCATTATTCCTTTGAACCCCAACTTATCAAAATGACCACCTTGTCACTTGGAGTCGTTCTATAAGAGGATCATATTAGTGTCGACATATCGGCATGTCTTCTTTCGTCTTGGATCGTTTGGGCCGATATGTCGGCCTTCTAGGGTTCAAAGGGTTAAATATATTTTTTAAATTCGTGCTAGATGCAGCTTCAGTGTTCTGTTTAACTCTTATTTTGATTAATCGGGTTTACATAAAATTAATGCAGTATCAACAGTACTTAAATATTTTCTGTTTTTCTCTAATGTATTTTTTATTAAGCAGAGAGCTAACATTACTAAATTGTTTTGAGGAATGCTTATCAAAATAATGACATTCCGAGTGATATGAATTTGACTCGGATGGAACTTTTTTTTTTTTAAATTGACTTTCGGCCTGACCCACACAGTAGATGAAAAATCTTTTAAGCAACTGGTTAAATGGTACGATCGCTAACTTAAAATCCTAGTTTGAAAGTTGTGTTAACCGACGAACTAATTTTCCGAAGCTATCGAGTAAATTGTACTGATTTTTCTTGCTATAAAATTGTTAACTTTAGAGCTATCTAAAGTTAACAATTTTATTGGAAAAATGTACTCGTCTACTAAAAAGATTAAATAAAGTTTCAAAAACGCTTCGTGTTAGAAAATGAATTATTTTTTCTTAAATTTCAAAAACGCTTTTCCGTTATTTATTTGTTTATTATTTAAAAACGTTTCTTCCTGTTTAGAAGTTCTACATAACTGCTTTTAATTTTTCTTTTGTGACATACTGAAATTAAAAACCATTAAAAAGAAACTCCTACGGGAGTAACGTTAAGCTTCTGTTTATGTGTACCAAATGTTCATAGTTATTCAACTCAATTCTGTTTTTAATTTTATTAGGAGACGCAGGTGTAACTGTTAAAATTCGATGAGTATTTCTTTCGATCTTCTCTTACTTCCTATGCCTAAAGCTCTAATCTCTTTTGGATTGGACATTAAAATGTCTTTATTAAGACATGTGCACTGTGAGTGCATCTTTTGGTTAATTATTTGTTAACAAAACAATGAATATTATGGATTTTTTTTTCGTTTTTTCAGCATAGAACTAAAATCTTGCGAAATCAATGCTTTTTTCTTCTTTTTCTTTATTCACCATTAAGAAAATCTTAAATATAATTTTCTCATCGATTTTCAAAAAAATGTTTCGAAATTTCAGTAATTGAAGAAATAATTTATATATACTTATTTTTAATCCTTTCAACCGTAAGGGGCCGATACATCGGCCCTGGTGACTCAAAGCCAAAAAGGCACACCGATATTTCCTCCCTGATACAATCGTCTCATAGAATGCACTTGAGTGACCAGTTAGTAATTTTTCTAAGTCAGGGCTCTAAGGGGGAATGAATTGATACTATGGTTTACTTGATTCATGAAAATCTTTCTTTTTTACTTTAGATCAAATAATAAAGTTAAAAAAAACTACTTGAACTGTGCCAATCTCATAACACATATCATACTTGCATGGTAAACAGGCCTGTGAACAGATTGCAAAAATATTTTATATGATATGCTGGGCGGTCGTTCTGGGGAAGAGATGGAGTGACACCGGTTCTGTGCGAAAGCAGGTCGGTGCCAAGTACATAAGAAGAGAGGACAGGCGAGAACGGGGAGAAGGCGTAAAGGAGTCGACGAGGACAGACGGACGGACGTCGTGAGACGGGGGTCTCCAAAAGGCCTCGGGCGCACACGTGGCGGGTGCGGGTTGCACTGCAGTGAGTCCCGTCGGTGAAAGCATGGAGTAGTACGCAACAGTGACACAGGCGCCGAGGCGGTTTATTTCAACGAAGCTGGGCCAGGTCGGCCGTGTTTATTTTACTACATATAATAATAAAAAGATATTAATGCCTTTAAAACATATAAATGGTTGCATATTTACATCAAATGCGTATTCTTTAAATCAATTAATAAATTTGTTTTGGTAATATTAATATCAGTTTTTTTTTTCTACGATTCTGGTGACACTTTGTACCTAATTAGATATTTTAACCCGAATGGGATTAAAAGTTTTGATTTGGTAACAATTTGTGAAATTTCCGAAAGCCAAAATTACCAAATATTGTACTTACTATTCGTCCATTTTAAGGTTATGTCTCATAAGTAACAGATTCTGTGGGAATTAGATACTCTAAAATCTTCCAAAGATTTTACAATATAAAGCTTAAATGAAAGAAGACGCAACCTAATATCAATAATATTAATAATATACATGTATATCATTTTATGATATTAATAATATAAACATTTATTTGTGCATTTACATATACTTATCCGTATCACTTGTATTATTGTTAATATTATTTCAACATTTGATTATAATTCACATTATCATTATTACTATTATTATCATTATTATTATTGAATATTTATAATATATATATTTATATTATTTTTTATTACTTTCAATTTTTAAAGTTGTAGTCTCATTTTTAGCATTCGTAACACGTGATATTTATTGTTTTTATAAGTCTGTTATTCAAATAACTTTTAAGGGTGTGCTCAAACACATTTATTTTCTATATTCAAAGCTAATGATTAGAAAAAAAAACTTTATTATATACACATCTGCAAGCATGGTGTAGTAAGGGTCAGTTTTGATCTTCAGGGAGCGTACGTATCAACAAGTTAATTCTGGTGGGCTTATTTCGTAGACGCTGTTTACGCTTGGCAAAGGATTCAGCTTTGTTGAAGCCATAGAACGAAGCCGCCATAATGAAATTTGACGCACGATCAATCTCTGGGGAAAAAGACGATTCGAGGCGTTGAAATATGAATGGTCAACACCTGCTTTTTCTGGATGTGATGATTTTGAAACATTAGAAGAAAACTCCTAGACAGCTGAGCAACTTGCCTGCAGACTTTTAGACGTCGAATCCTTGTGCTTGTGTACCAAATACATTCAATGAAGAGAAATATCATACCTATTATATACAGAGTGTTTCAAAATCTGCACACTATTTTGAAAATATATAACGGTTGTGGACAGACGTTAGAAGAAAGAAGAAATACGACTGGGTTAGAATAGAATAGAAATTTATATCAACAGAAACAGGTTCGTGTACAAAAAAGGACAGTTAAGTTCATCTCTAAACGACACGGGGTTAAGTCTCATTGAGCACTCCAAACTCGCTGAATATATTGTATTTTATATTTACTTGGTGAGCACCAACCCAACCCTCGGTACAAGGCCATTTTTACGTGTTCTTACCCGGGCTTTTTACATTCAATTTTACCCTTCTCCTAAATGAGCTGCTCCCCAGAGTTAACGAGCCCAATCTGCCCGAGACTGCTAAATTGGAACTAATGGTTTTTGACTGGGATTTGAAGTCGCGTAATACGATTCCAGAGCCCGAGCTTTTACCAATGCTCCACCGTCGCTGTCCAAACTTGCTGAATATATGTCTATTGGATGAGTCCAGATGGGAGGATATCAATGTGTGTCCCAGCAACAATAACAATAAAGAAACACCGTTTGAATCCATGAATCTCGAATTAACTTACATGTATTTTTAAAATAAACAAGTGTGGATTAATTATTCGAGTCATCAAATAAAATCAATAAAGTCTAATTGAAACGAAATAGACGAATGAAAAATTGATATAAATATATTCAGTTTCGAGTCAATATCTAAAAAGTTGAATAAACAATAATGAGGAAGGTATCAATTCTTTTTTTAATTTTTTATTTCAACCACAATGGACACAAAGATTGTAAAAATTGAATGCATTCACAGCTAATAAAGAATAAAATATATTTTCTTAACTGTAAACTATTTGCTCTCCAAACTACATATGCATTAACTAAATGAAATAAAATGAAAATAGAAATATTGTAAAATGTAATGAAAAAAAAAAGTTCTTGTGGCAGTTAAAATTAAAGTTTATTGGTCGAAGCACTGAAGGGAGCAGAAAGATATAAATACGCGTTTCCTGGATTTATTGCACAACAATAAAAATTGTTTTTAATATCTGAAATATAATTAAAAAGATATACAAAAATTGATATTGTCTTGAAAAATATCAATAAAATGGTAGCCAAAATTTATACTATTTCTCTTGATGCATCAATAAAATGAGCAGAGATTCCTAAGTTGATGAAAAACAGAAAAAAAATACCTAGAATAAAAAAGCATGAAAGAAAAGTAACTAAATATTGAATAAAAGGTTAAAATCCCCAAACGCTACTCATGGTGCACTTGATTAAACGCTTCGTTATTTAGACATTTTCTCATAAGCAATAACATTTTCTCTACTTAGTTGATTAAAACTTACTGTTTATTCAAATGTGGATAAAAATAAAAATAAACTAAAAAAATAAAAATTATGATAAAAGAATGTAGTTGAAACACCAAGTTTAAAAAAAAATCGAATTTATTCATTTCGGTTAGAAGTATAAAAAAATAACGTCTAGTTCATTTCAGTTGAAAGAACCTGTGGAAAAAGAGTGGTTAGTGATTGTCTGGAAGAGAGGAATCTTTCCTTTACCTTGATACTAGCAAAAAAAGACCTTGTTATTATTTGGCCATTTTAAAGGGTTCTTCTTAGATCACGTGATGTTTGATCACATGATCTTTCAGCATATTAGGGTGTGAAAACGCACATTTGAGCTTTTTTTTATCTTGTATAGTTTTTCCTTTTCTTATGGAAGTAGTCAGGTTTTGTCTACTTTCTAACCCCCTAACCTAAACCCTAACCCTAGCCAATCAATATAGCCTGTCTTATAACCGGTGCAAAGTCCCCGAGCAAAAAATATTTCTACATTTGCTTGTTCTGCAAAAGCGCCATATTTTCTTCTCGAATTCTCGTTTGCCCGTTTATGGTATTTATTTGTAATTAATCCGATGTAGGAACAAAGGAACCATTGAGATAAAATGTATTCACGAAATTACAAGAAATTCAGATCGAGCAATACATTTGTTCAACTGCACACGGCCTTCCTCTACATGCTCCTGTCTTCGACTACTATCGTCCGAAACAGTTGATTAGATTAGAGAAATAGTGGTGCCACCCCAACAAACCAGTACTTTGGTAAAAGAAATTTAATTTATTTCTCTGTATCTTTGATTCATAAGTGGAATATTAAATGGATATTCTTAATCATGCTTATCATTAAAATCCTTTGAACCCCGACTTATTAAAATTACCAAGTAATCACTCAGAGCTGTTATATCAGATGCACATATTAAAGCCAAAATATTGGTAAGTCTTTTTTAGCATTGTGTTGTCAGGGCCGATATATTGGCTTTTTAAGAGTCGAAAGGGTTAAATAAGGGCATTTTTGTGTTTCTATTTTCTATTTATTAGCTGTGGTGTATTCTTGGTGTCATTTCTCTTTGATTGTTCATTTCTCGTTGTTAATCATGCGTCTTTAAAATTTTGGACACAAAAGGGCCGATATAATGGCCTTAGCAACTTAAGGATCAATAAGACCTAATTATATTTTGGATCATATATGGTATTATACATTCAACTTTAGCTGCTTTGGGCAGGTGGGCCTCTTTAGCTCGGGAGAGCAACTCATCTAGGTGAAGGGTAACACTGAACGTAAAAAAGCCCGGGTAAAAGCACGTAAAAATGGCTTTGTACCTAATATGAGTTGGTGGTCACCAAGTAAATATAATATAATATATGGTATTATAATAGAACGGCTTTGAGTGACAAGTTAATAATTTTGCAGGGTCCAAAGGTTGAATGGAACCAAATATACAAATCTTCAAGTGTCGCTAATTTCACCATTTTCGCCACATGCATTTCAAAATTAACTCAGATACTATATTTATTAAAAATTCCTTGAATTATTTATTCTTAACTGTAGATTTCTTTGTGAGTTAAGCCTTAATTAAAAGCGGTCTGACCAGGCAGATATCTCTCGAAGAAAGAGGATTATCAAAACAGGGATAAATGAGTGTTTTCAATTACGTTAAAGGATCAAGCAAAATAGTAATTCTGTAATAGACACTGGGATCCCTCCATAGCTCTTTACCAACCACGGCCAAATTACAGAGCGGTAAAAAATATCTCAATAAATAGTTTAAAAATAGAGAAATAGATTTTCCCCTCAGATAAAATAAGATTACTAGATATTAACACTGAAGGCAAATTGAGCAATCACCGAAAGCAGATAATTTTCACCTAAATTTAATTAAACAATATCTTATTAGGCAGAGTCTCTCGAATAATTTTTCTTCTCAGCTTCAATTTTATATTTTTCATGTTTTACAAAAATAACAGTTTTCTTTACGTTTTTCAAAAAACAAATCCAAAAAATCTATCAATAAAACATAAAAAAAACATTTGAGAAAAAAAAAATTAAAATTTGAAAAATAAATGAAGATTTCGCAATTAATTTTAGGTTAAAATATTAATTAGACTCTCTTGGGCTAATACCGAAACAGCTGAAAGACATCTTCTTCTTTAGAAATTAATTAAAGAACCACATCTGGGTGGATGCTACTGTGATATTGAGATTAAAATATGGCAGAAAGGTCTACACCTTCTATCTTCTTTATCATTTCTATGTATGGCCTAATTATAAAGATAAGAGAAAATTAGAAACACAAAAAGAACCAAAAATCTTGGCAACATTTTAGAAACATTTTAAAAAAGCAAAACATCCTGAAAGATTATAGCATCTTATATCAGTTGGAGTCGATTGTATATTCAGAACGAATATAAGGTAAAAATGATATTTCTTATCCGAATTAAAACTAAAAAAGTAAGCTATGACAATATGCTTTTATAATGGATATTCTTGCCACAGATTTGACCATTTTCTAATTTTACCATTTCTTATAATTCCGCACCTATTAGTAATATCTACTGATTTAAAATAAATGGTAAAATCATAAAATAGTCAAGTGACAAGAAGTGCTGAGACAAAGCATATGGCCATAGCCCTAATTTTCATGCTGTCTATCTGTTAGACAGTTATTTTCTCTTCGCTCACATTGTTTGTTTATTTTTTTAACAATATATGGAGTTCTTTTTTAGATCATTTAATACCGGTAACAATTATTTTTGGTACATTTTCTATTCATACAAATGTATTTTTTTTAAATCAAAGTATGCAATATTTAATCCATAGGTGTAAGGGATGTAAGGATTCATATGCACTTGTGTGTGTGTTGAGTGTGTGTGTGTGTGTGTGTGTGTGCATTGATGTGGCTTCTTCCATTTTGGGTTTCAAGGTGGAGCATTAGTGAAGGCTTGGACTATGGAATCGTAATAAGCAAGTCCAAATCCCAGTCAAACCTATTCTACATTGTGGTTTATTTTTATTTGATGGTATGGGTGGTCGGTTCGGAAGAAAATAGAGATGGCGTATTTACACCAGACCGACACTAGGGAGGAAGGAAAGAAAAGGGAACAGCGAAACGCTAACCTCGTCGTCTGTTGAGTTGAGTCATTAAAGTTACGAAATGAAATGGATTAGCAGCAATAAGACGTTTTAGTATCATGAGATGGGTACGTTTTTGTCATGAGATGGGGCATTGTTGTTCTTGGATAAGCGAGGATTTGAAAGAGAGAAAAGAGCCATTGAGATGAGACCACTGAAAAAATAGTGTATATAGCAAATCACGTTGTAGATGTTTGTATTGTTTTCGTTAGGAAAAAACTTTGTTGATCTGTTTCGTTGAAAAGTTTATTATATGTAACTGTTTCATTTAACTATTGAACTGAATATATGTTTCATGTTTATAATATAAAAACTTTGTTGTTTATATTGTTGTTTATATCAAAGGATGAAATAAAATTTCGGCTACGTGCATTTAGTTGCCTCGGGCAGATTGGAGTTCGTTAACTCGGGGGAGTATCTTATCTAGGTGAAGGCCTCAAACAGGTCTTTCAGGTTGGGTAATATCTTGTCTTTTTTTGTAGGGGTTACTGTCACGATAAACAGAAGAAATATAGGCATCAGACTGTACTATTTGTGGTTCTATGGATGTAAAGATGTTTAAGTAATTATCTATTATTTTTCTGTTGATTTCTGGAGAAACAAACGTTGTAAAGTCATAACCTGAATTGCAAAACCAGTTCTGGTTTGCTATTCTTTACATAAGAAATACATAATTACATAAAGCATTTTTTTTAGAGTTTACTTAACCATTGATCATACTCAGAACATCAATTACAAATAAACTTGAGAATTCAATGAATAATAGTACTTATAAGAGCCATTCCAAAAGTGATGGTCCCCTTTTTTATCCACCCGAATTAACTGCTTTCTTAAATAATAAGCTTCCTTAATTACCTTAATAGAAAGTCCTCGGCGATTAAGATAAATAGCAAAATATTTAATTTCAATCAATAGATATTGATTTCAACGTTCACCGCCAGTTGATTTAAAAGAACCGATTCTATCAGTAAGTATCATTCAACCATGGTATATTTTAAGTCTAAAGAATTCATATTTTTTACTCTACTAGAGTATCTTGTCCTTTACTTTTCAAGTTTGAATTTCTTGTCCTTTACTTTTCCAGGTTTAGTAAAATCTTAAGAATATTACTTTTCATGCGTGCATTTTTCCATATAATAAAAATATTAAAAATCTTTTATTCCAATTAATATTAGTATTTATTTTAAAAAATAACAAAATACTTGGAATAGTTATTTTCACTTTTGTTTACTTGCTAACTGCATACTCCGCATGTATGTATTCAAAATATTATGTAGCTTGCAATTCTGAGGAATTCCAACTAGTCACTCAGGGCTGTTCTATTAGGACCATATAAGGGCAAAAAATAGGTGTGGCTTCTTTTGACTTAGTTCTTCACTGCCGATATATCGGCCGTTTAAACTCCAAAGGAATAAGATTATTTCTACAGATATAAGTGTGAAATCCTAATAGTTTTTTTTTGGCAGTCTAACATTATTATATCCTGAAAAGTAACTTTGTATTTGTCAGTTGCAAGCAGGACCGAATGTTCAGCAAAAAGTTCGTTTTTTTATGTATATTTTCTTTGCGGGTTAGAGACATTAATATAAAAATAAACCATTGGTTCTCTAACAACGTGCAATCGATGCGGCATTTCTTTACTTGATAGGGAGACCGACGTAGATCAAGGGCTATTACTGAAACTAATAATCACATTAGTTTTCACATAATTCTATAGATACCAAACCGTTTGCAATTCATCAATAGCCGCGGCCTTTGAAGAAATTCATTCGTTATTCAGATCAGGTTTACCATTACAGACAAATGCTACGAATCTTTTAATGCACACAATTGTAATATATAATATGCACACACATACTGATACAAACGCACACACTGACACTAACACACACAGTGACATGAACACACACATACACATGCACACTCAAACATACAAGAGACGCAATATACAGACAAACACACAGACACACACTCGTATACTTTAAGGTCATAACGGCCTGTAAATAACATTTATATTTAAATAGATTCACAATACAAAACGCAAACCTACAGATGCCCACACATATCTATCTATCTATCTATCTATCTATCTATCCATCTATCTATCTGTCAATCTTTTCCTCTCTTTCTTTCCCTATCTCACTCTCTCTCCCTCTCTCACTCTCTCTCCTATCGTCTAAATGCTGTATAATAAAATATCCTGTTTTCTTTTTAGTTTATTTAAATTCATATATACACATTCTGTGCAGGTTTTTTTTATTATATAACTCGGTATGTTGCCTGACGAAATATATATCATACACACTTACGTACTTTTACATATTCCTGTAATCAAGACGAAAATGAAGATAAAGGAGAAAATAATGATGATGATGAGGGTGAGGAAGAGATCGAAGGTTATGACGACGATGATGAGGAAGAAGTGGATAAAGATATAAAAAAAACAGATATTGATTGATTGGTTGATTGATTGATTGTTATATCAACGATAATGGATTTAAAACAACCATTTGCTCAAATAGGTGGAAGTTGCCCACTTAAATTAGATAAATTCAATAAAGGCCAAGCACCCTAGAAAGACAGCATTGACGGCTGCATTGCGTTTCGCACTCACACCTTAACACCCAGACAGACGTGCAGAGAAACTTACACACACTGACAAAGAAATAAAAGTAGATACACACGTGCAGAGAAATATAAAAACAAAATTTTAAAAAACCCAATCACACACATAGCACACACACATGAGTACTACAAAATGAGTTTGATATCAAAGAAGCCGTCATATTTGTTGTGGTACAACAGTCTTTTGCAAATGAAAGAGTAATCATAAAAAAAGTATATATTTGTCTATTTCAAGAGACCAAATATCAGACAGCGTTAATTTTTTTATTCTTTTCCTAATCTTTTTATTATCTTCAGTTCGATAGTTTAATCAGATTATTATTATTATTATTATCATTGTTGATCTCACACTAATCACCAGGCACAATCGCACCCAGCAACCAGTGGTTTTATGCTGGAGTCAAAGTGACAACAAGTCTCCTCTGGTTTCCAGCAGGTTCCGCACCCTTTCAGTCAGGGACTGTACGGTGCAACACCTCCCCGGTTTTTCACCCCATCACGTTCATTTCGCACACCTGGCAATGTCTGGTGGTGCTTCCTGAAGGCAGAGTGACAACAAGCCTCCTCTGGCACTCCAGTTCGTCTGGACACCTTTCAGCCAGTGCCTACAGACAGTTTTTTTATGTCTCTTGATTATTATTATTATTATTATTATTATTATTATTGTTATTATTATTATTATTGTAATCATCATCATTATTATTATTATTGTAATTATTATTCTTATTCTTCTTCTTATTATTATTATTATTATTATTATAAATTATCATTCGATGATATTTCAATACATCAACATTTTTAATAGTTTAGGGCATCGGTTGATTGCGAGGTAAGCAAAGTGGAAATAGGGTCACTTGTTGGGCGGAATTGTTGAGTGTGTTGTTCTGTGTGTTTTAGTGTCTGGTTGTAAAGGGCAATAGAGTTTAGTCTATGAGATTATTTGAAAGCGACTTATTGGGACCAAATGATTGATCAGAATGATTGATCAAAATGTTTGTTTTTGCAATAAATTTCTCTTTTGTCTGCACTTATTTTGCTACCTTTTTTTCTTTTGTTTTATATTCATCCTATCTATCGATCTATCTATCTATCTATCTATCTATCTATCTATCTCTTTTTATATTTATTTATCTATCTATCTAACAGTCTTATTTTATCTAGCTGCCTTTCTGTCTGTCTGTCTATATATCTGTACATACACACACACTGTATATATATATATATATATATATACTAGTTAAGTATAGACATGGAGTCAACGGGGATCGAAAACTGTTAGTTTCTCGCTATAGAGTCATGAGAATTTGAAATAAACAAGCGTTGTCCAGCCGCGTGTTTAGATGCTTGTCTAACCAAAGACTAACAATTCATCTACCCAGTGGTCTAACTGCACCCCCACTAACCTGGGTATTACCCGCCCTACGCAAGATACAGTACCTGGTATTCTTAAATGGTCACACATCTAACTACTGTCCAGGCTCGACGTTGCTTAACTTCTGTGATCTGTCTCTAACGCCACTTGATTGTATTACATGACATGACCTGACACAAAATATATTGCTTATTTCTCTTTTTTATATATAAATTATTTCATTTAAATTAGCTTACTACAAGATGGTTGCAACCGAAAAAACCTCTTGATAAATTGATTAACACACTCCACTAAACGAAAATCAAACAAAAAACATCGTGAGTTAATTATTCTACCACACTAAAGTTCACTTTGTAGAATTTATTCTCATTCATAAAAGATCTAGGACCAAAATGGAATGGCTTCAGATATCTTATTATAACTTATGTTTTAATTGAAAAAAGACTATCAAAAAATAACAATAGCACTCCCTTTCACCCACCACTTGGTGTCAGATTTATTTTTTGGCTATTTATGTCTTGGAGTTTAGTGATATTCTCGTCTTGTTTTCATTGTTGTCGATGTGATTGAATATTGATTAGGAATAAATTTGATCTCTGGAAAGATTTAATCAGTTACTTCTTCCCATCTTTTATACTTCAAAGAAAATTAATTTTAGAATATACATATATATATATATATATATATATATAATGTGTCTGTATATGTGTGTGTATATATGTGTGCGTGTATGTGCGTAGGCATATATATGTGTGTGTTTTTGTCTATATATGTGTGTATATATATATATATATATGCATGTGTATATATGTGTGTATATGTATATGTATATGTGTGTGTATATGTGTATGTGTGTATATATGTACATATATATATATTTATGTGTGCGTGCATATTTATGTATGCATATTTATGTATGTATATATGTTGAATGTCTACATGTCTATTTATGTGTATATGTATATTGTGTATATGTGAGTTAGAGTATCTAAACATAAAGAAAACAAAGAAATATACATACGTATGTATATATAATACAATATATATATCTATATATATGTGTATGTGAGTGAATGTGAGTGTATATCAACCTTTATTCAGAATGGCATTGTGCGTTTTTTATAAAAAATGAACTGAACTATTCATTTGTTTCCAATACAAATTTCGTGAAATTGAACAATAAAATATGTTCTATAAATAAGAAGACAGTTACATTTCTTCACATGAAACCGACAATTCAAAATACTTTCTCTTCTGTTTTTTTGAAGTCATAGTAAATTTTATCATTATGAAATATATTGCGACATAAGGATAAGATAAAATAAAGATAATTTGATCGAAAAGTTTATGATTAAAAAAAAAAGAAGAAAAAATCTTCAAGCTATTTCGGTTAAGATTTCAGCTGGTGCACTCCGTTTCTATAAAATTATCATTTCCTTAAATATATCGTCAGACATAGGAAAGAGGTGATTGTACACAGCTTAAAATATTGAACTAATTTTGAAGTAGACTCTAATAATTGATTCCTGAAGCTTAAGCCTAAACTTTGATATCAAAAGTTTTGCTATTCTAAACTCTTTGTTATTTACGTCTATTTTTGTTCTCGACTTAATGAAAAATTAAATTTATCGTATTCCCTTCAAAAGTGCTTGTAAAATATCAAAAGCTAAGTTTGTTTGCTTTGTTTTTAAAGGCATATCAACATTTAAGTCATTTTAATGGCTTGAACAATGACATTATAAACGAACAATCCCAAGTTAGATACAAGGCCATTTTTTAGGTGTCCATTATATCCTTGGGCATTTGCAGTGTTGCTCTTCACCTAGAAGTGTTACCCTCCCGAGCCCCATCTGCCCGCTGCAATTAAGATAAAGGCAATGGTTTAAACTATGATTTGAACTCGCAAATTACGATTCCAGGGTCAAAGCTTTTGCTAATCTACGCTGACTTGACAATGTGCATATATATATATATATATATATATGAATCTTGTTTTATATTAAAGGCAGAATTTAAATTCCAGAGTCAAAGATTTCTCCTCTGCTACAAGTTTATTCATTTATAATACTGTTGGAATGTTAATTCAATTCAGTATAAATAACTATACACATACACACACACACACATACA
>JAUZSX010294774.1:0-13758 GCA_034780655.1 Idiosepius hallami
TAAGTGTAGACACGGAGTCAACAGCCTTCGGCGACTGTCAATTTCTCGTCTGTGTGGTCATCAGGCCGATAGTCTCTATCTCTCTCTCTTAATATATATATATATATATATATATATATATAACTCAAAGAATTTTTCTCCTCAGCATTTTGGCATGTATTACTCATACTTGTTAAAATTCATGCCAAACTCTGGGGCCTACTTTTTACTTCAAATCCTATCCCTTATTTAATTTCCAACTGTCAAGTATCCACACGTATGTATTATAAGTTTATTGGATTGTTTTTGTTTTTCGTTTTTTTTCGATCGGCATTGAAATTGTACGTTTGAGGTAGATGTTATTCAAAATTCATTGCAACATGATTTGATTAAATTAACAACAATAAAAATATAACCTTCTCATTGAGTGACAAGTTATGATGTGCATTTTCCTAAAATGTACGTAATAAAAGAATAATATTGAAGATAAGGTTTTTGATAGATATATGCAGCTGTAGAGTATTATTTTTCATTTTATTCAACATATTATGCTCATCTTTATTGATTTTTTTCACCAATCATTTTGACCTATGTCACCTTCAGGACAGGCGGAAATTTCGAATTGAAACTATCAGTTGTGTCCAGAGAAACTGGTTACACAGCATTCTTTTGTCAATTCGTGATCAAAAGAAAATCAGACTAATGCAATAATGTATGTCCGTACGGGAAAAATTCAAAAGAAAGCAGATGTACCCCTCACGCAAAGGTCTACGCTTTTGAGCATGCTCATTTTTTCTCGGAAATAGTTCTGCCAATTAACGTAGCGTCGAGCATTGGTAATTACTTTGGTATTCATTCAAGGCACACAAGAATTGCCTTAAAACCAAGTTCCTTTGTTTCTTAAGAGCTTGATTTCCGGTTGGGAAATTAGTTTTATCATGGAGAAAAACAAACAGAGCTTTGCTTGGCAATAGAACATGCAGATGTAAAATCTGTTGATAAGTCTTCAAAAAAAATTACTTCTGATCTCTAAAGCTGATTCAGTGTTCTAGACTATTGTAGTCTCATGACTCTTTTTGAAAATACATAAAGAATATTTTATTAAATCTACCAACATTTCATTCGAATTTATAAATATAACTAAAAGTATGGTCTTGCCTTACACCAGGATTGATTTGATAATCCTTTTTGGTCCATTTTTATCTGTTATATGTTATTAACCTTTTTTTCTTCTTTTTAAGATAACTTCTAGAGTGTCAAGCACAAACCTTGAGAGAGACTGGGCAATTTACTTCTTTAAAATTGAAAACCAGTGGTATTTTTTATCAAATTAAAATATTTATTAGGTTGAATAATAAAATACGCTGTGACAATATGATTTTATATGTGTTATTTGTCATTCCAAGCCTTTTTTTCTTCTTTTTAAGATAACTACTGGATTTTTTTAAAGCTGAAAATTATTTTAGTATTCTTGTGACAGACCTAATAACTCTATTGGTGATAGAAAATATTAATTAATAAATGATATTGTAACAGCCCTACTAGTAACTGCATATTAAAGAAATAGTCAAATTATAAAAAGTCAAGTAACGAATAGAATATTATTTAATAAATCCATATTGTCACAGCGTAACATATATTTTATTATTCAATCTAATAGATATTTTAATTTGGTAAAAAATACAACTGGTTTTCAATTTTAAAGAAATAAATTGCCCGGTTTCTCTCAAGGTTTGTGCTTGACACTCTAGAAGCTATCTTTTTTTATTGAAAACTAATCGATTTTTTAATCTAGTGAATATAAATTTGATATATAAAGTACTGTATACTCTATAAATCAAATTCGCGGTCACTGGGGGTCTGTAGACATGAAACATTTGAACAATTATTTTAATGGAAGACTCAAAGAGTGTGTAAAATTTCAATAGAATATCAGATGCTATTTTTTCTATTATCAATTTTATCTGACATGTACCTAGAAAATATCTATCTAAAATCACTCCAGATATATAAAGTAAAACTGAATTTTTAAGAACGATACGAATCCTCTATTTTTTTTAAACTTGGTTAAACACTATTTCTATTTTTTCTTTAAACAAACGCACGACTGTGAATATAGAAATTTTTAACAAATATTGGTTTTATTATCACAATTATGAAAGCTATAACCTATCCTAACCATTTAATTCAAGTTGCATAAAGGTGATAAAAATGTCTTCAATAAGGGCAGAAAGGGCAAAAGCGGCGTAATTCACGTTAATAGGAGTCTGCTTCATTAGCCGTAAATATCTATGGGTTGTGCAAAATGATGTTTAATTGCTAGATTGTTTCCTTGGCTTTTATATCTATCTTAATCAGACTGTCCTGTCCTTCCATTTGTCTTCTTATTTCTTCCCGTTGACATCTACAGACAACGATATCAGTACCGTCCCATCTACGCTTTAACAAATGCATTATAATCGAATTAATATATTGAACATGGCCACTCCTTGTTAAAGATGAAAGCTTATTATGAATTAGACACATTTATGTTCTCTAATTTTCTCTGGTTCTCGGAACAACTTAGATTTACATTAAATTAACAATATCTTCCCCTACAAAATTGCACCTGATAAGGATTAATGAGAAATGAATTTTACTGTTCCATTTATTAAAAGAGCCAGCATTTAACTGTCTATAAATTGGATGAGATGACAATGATTAATATGCAAGCTGGTTAAAAAATGGAAGCAGAGGGCTCGTTAAATATCGACGTTATTGACTGACACTTGATAACTGTAACTTCAAATCAGACTTTAAATAAAGGAAGAAATCAACTATAATCAGTTTTTCCCTAACCGAATGTCAACATTTTTGGCTATTATAATGCTGTAAAAACCATCTTTGTTAAATGTCTTTCCTTTCGGATACGCGTTCCTTTAAAAACTCTAAATAAACTATTTAACACGTAGGTAGGATGAAAAAATGACATAACTTTTTCGTGTTAACAACTTGAATTTGAGCTTGTGTATTCTTATTCATATGACAAGCACTTGGACACTGCTTCTCTTGAATTATTCGATTCATATTTAAAAGAATGAGTACTAATAAGCTATGAGCCTCTATGAGTCTTTATCGCTTTAGATTTTTCATTTCATGACGTATGCAGTGAGTGGAAGACCAAAAATAGGAAGACAAACACCAAAACAACTCTAGATATCGTTCTATTTTCCTCAGTGCCCAGATTCTGAGCATTTTGTGATTTAATTGTCAAAACACAATCTTTAATAAAACTATGCTTAATACAGAAAATCTTGTTAAAGTGAAAAATTTTTTTTCAAATATTTGAATTTATCTGAATGGCAAGATTTTGCAACAAGGCAAGCTCAAATTTTAGTACCCAGTTTAATGTTTAAGATTAAAATAATGAATTAATTAATTTCGCACGGGAAAAATTACGTAAATATCTGTTTAGATTTTATAAACAACGCCATTTTTACGGGCTAATGAAAATGATTTTTTCTCTGGTGGCAATATAGCCTCTAACCATCATCTGCCGACGTAATAAAAATCTTTGTATCTTGAAGTGTATTTCATGATGTAAATACCCTGTATGTAAAATATATCTATAAACTTATCATTTAGAAAAAGAAAAAAGAATCTACAAATCATGACATTGAATTATTATATTGTTTTATTTTACAAACATTGCACCTTTATCAAATTGAGCCCCTTGTTTGGTTTGAATTAATATAATGCTCTGAAAAATCTATGGATTCTATTTAAATAATAAGTTAAGCTAAAAAAATTATTTGTATTTTTTTTTACAAATTTTTCTCGAAATAATTTAATATTATATTTTTATGTTTTCTTTATTATTTTTCACAATTATTTCCTTTTATTTTTAATATTTATTGGGTACTGATATAGTACGTTACTTGTTATCTTGAAGTGCACAACATTCGGCCTACCCTGAGATTAGAGCTGTATTTCCCACATGGGAATGAATTGGTATCTAGAATATAAAAGTGGGCGGGGGCCACAAATTTTGTTTAGAATTTCTGAACCTTGTAATAATATTGTTATAAGATAGAATTCATTAGAATCGGTTTCTTCCCTACTTTGCTCAGACAATATAATTGCCATATGTTCAGTCGATGTGTTTGTTTTACCTCTCACTGTCAAGTTCTTATTAGTTACTCTGTTTTTCTGCCAGTCCTTATCAAATGAATTTTGTTTGTGTGTTCACGGCAATCTGTAGAGGCCAACTCACTGTAAATGGATGCATATACAAACATAGATATAGAGATATGTATTGGATGGATGGACATATTGTGGGGATTATATGTAGTGGTTTAGATCTGCGGCATATCAACTTTTCTCCGAAAGGAATTCATGTGTGCAAGGAAGGTATACGGATGTGTTTTTGTGGGCGTTTTTAAGCCTGTATTATATGTACGTACACAGACAATCACACACACATATATTAGAAAGATAGATAAGAAATAAGATAAATAGATTTGAATAGAATTAGATTGATAGATATGTGCGTCTGCCTCAGAGCTAAGATGATGACGCATCATTACTCTTAAGATAAAAGAAAATATGAATTTAAAAAAATCTATGTCTAATAGTCGATAATTCATAATAAAGTGCCAATTATATATAAGCTGAATAACCACAAATTGTTCACTTGCGCCACTACTGAGAACCAAATAAAACAGCTAATGTCCATACCAACCCTATTACTATTGTTATCAGAACCATTACAGGAGAAATAAAAATGTCTTTCCCTTTTATTCTAAAAAAAAAAAACATTAGCGTCCGCTGATGTAAATTGAAGATAAATGTTGGAATATGGACAAAGAATCATACTTTTTTTTGTGTCCAGACAACTTACACAACGAGTTTAACAATTTTATCACTTTCATTTGCAGCAATTTTCAGAATAGATTTGAGGCATGTAACAATTTTTTTAAAAATGTAATCATTTTAACTGTATTGTAGACTAATTATATCACCCGACCTGAAACCAAGTCGAATTTCTTTTACATAAACATACACACAAAGTTCTATTTTTATATCTAAGTTTACAGCAATGTAATTCTCTGGTAATTTTGCTGAGCGCTTAAATTATTCCTGAAATTTATTGTTCATTACATAAATCAGTATTAAACTTTTAATATTTCTGTTTATTCGATTTGGTCCAATAGTATATCACCCCCATTATTCTTTTAACAAAATTTAGTTGTTTTTTATAATATAAACGTATTTAATATTAGTCAAAATAGTTAAAGAGAATTAATCGTGTCGTTCATATCTTTCCCTAGATGTTAAACAATATGGTTGTTTAGCCATCGTGTTTAATTATTTTAAATTCCTAGACATAAAAGTCGTTATTTAAAATTAATAAAAGACTAGAAATAATGCTCATAATCAGTCATAAAACAATTAAAAAGTAATAGTTATTCTGCTAGCTTCTCTATTGAAAGCATTGTGTAACAAACCTTGTTCTTGCTAACAGACTATTTTCGGAATTTTAAACTTTTTTTAAAATATTATCAACTAAGAAATGCCAAAGTTTAAAAATTGTGCCAAAATTTTCTTACGAACTTTGTACTTTTTTTAAGCATTAAGAGAGTAAATTCTTTCAATACGGAATAGGATATTCTCTAAACAACGTGCACCTGCGCTCGAGATTTCAAATGCTATGTTGTGTACTGTCTTACATGCCACAAAGATCATTGAATCTAGGCATTGAATTTCACTTAATCGTAAAAAAAACACAATGTGTATTATTGCCTGGTATAATAATTGCTCTTTCCAAATTTACTAAAAGGGAAATAACTTCAACACAATTTAAGCCGGCCCAATTTCTAAAGAAAACAGCAAAAAACTTGGTAATAATAGACTTGAAGCTCTAAACAAATAGCAGCATATCCTGACGTTTCTCGAGTAGCTAAGAACATTTTAGGTATAGCAAAAATGAAAAAAAGCCTCTCACTAGTTTCAACGCATCAGCTACATTTTTACTCGAGTTTTAATATTGAGGACTTGAAATATTTTTAATATAAGGCACCCTTCATGGTTTCTTCGGTATTTGTTGATCATTTTCTGAAATTGGTTTGTTATAGAATTCTTTTTTTTTCGCAAAAAAACAACATAGTTATATTTTTTAACAGTGTGCCTCACCCACAGATTGTAATGTAGAAAACATTTAGTTTGAATTTTAAATATTATAGTTAAAATTGATTTTGTTTAGATTATTTGGATAATATTCTTCACTATTATTTACAGAAAATATATATTTGACGTTATTCAAATTGTTTTGAGTGCTAATTACTACATGATTCACACTCCTTTGTCGGTAGACCTTCTGATTCTCACTGAAACTTACAACCCGAAAAAGGAATCAGTTTGCATTTTGAAACAAACAATTTATTATATCCACAGAGACAGTTTTTTCGCACACTGTTACTCATAATTAGGTTGATGCGTTAATTTATGGATTAATATTCGTAACTATCATCTGCAATAAGCAGCTGAGAAAGATGGAAGGTGACATCGGCCAAAACCTTTTGAATATTATTGTCAAAATAAGTATTGAAGGTTGAATAATCTAAATAAGAAAAACTATCTATCATCATTTCACAAAGTTAAATGCATTCATTTATTTCATATGCTTCATGTCGGGTTTACGAGAGTCGTTTATTAAATAATGCCTCCGATTTTTTAAAACTTTTTACTTAATAACTACAAAAAACGAGAGTGGTAACTTTCAAACAAGCTACCTTTTGTGCTCATAAATTATTTTTCTACATAGTCACAATCTTTCTGAATGCACTTTTGCCAATGATAAACAAGAGCATGTCTATAGGCAACATCAGCGCGCTTTGCCACTCACATCTGTGTCACCACACTGAAATGAACGAACCCATCTCCTGCATACAACTACCTTAGCGTAGTATACGTTCAACTAATACCGATCAATGTTGATCGGTTCAATATTTTCTGCATGAAGAATTTCAATGACGCAAAAGGAAGATTATGACAGGGGTTGCTTTCTCATAACGCGAATATCCAGAACGGTAAACTTTCAGATCATGAATATATAAGTTTATTCATCACAAGAATGCAATTTGCAATCCCCTCACATTTATTTAGACAGAATCAAAATATAGGAGGCATTACTTTTGGTACACCTTAAGCATAATCCTTGTTAGACCCAACAGATTAAGTCCCCAACTAATTTGAAGGTTAAAAAATATTTAAAATTAAAATTAATCCTTTTTTTTAAATATTCCAGAATTTATAAGAGATAATAAACTTTAAGAGTAAATAAATAAATCAAATTAGCATCATAGATATTTTAAAATGGACATTAAAAACATTATGTAAACAAAGATTAGCAAACGATAAAAAAATGTTGGGTATTAATTTATTAACATTTTCTCTCAATTTGAATGAAGCGAAAAGTTAAAATTGTTACTTAATGATTAAAAACAAATTTATATGATTAATATACTTATCTATTGCTGATGATGATTATTAATTTCTGTTTAAACTGACAGACTCTGCCTAAGCACTTAATTTTAGAAAAACAGTGTAGATTTAAAGTTATGTGCTATTAGTATATATATAAAACAAGTTCCGGATTCACTTCCTATTTTTTTGTCAAATATAGAAGTATAAAAAGGATTATGTTTCATAGTTGAATATCCATTAAAAAATAACACATAGGATTTTGTTGTCTTTGAAAAGTAATAAAATATATTTAGCGCATTAACTTTCCTGAATCGGTTTTTGAGATAAACCAATTAGAATATAATCGATATTCAAATGAATTCCTAATATGTCTTTTTCAAATAACCGATGACTTCAGATAATATCAAATAATTTTTAAAACCATTTTTTATTTTATAGCATTCTAAAACTAAACAAGAAATATAGGAATGCGATTTTATTTTTCGAAAAACACAAATTTCATGATTTTCTTTTTTACAGTCTAATCCTTAGTTAAAATCCATTCTTGAACATTTTCGTGAAAAAATTAAACGAAAGAAAGAAAAAAGGGGGTAAAAATACTCTTTTTATTGCGTATGAAAATAATTTCCTTCTGAGCTCGCGAAAAGAATTTTCTAAAAACGATTAATTTCACTTAAAAAATATTTTTAGACTAATATTTAATTTAATATGATCTTTTTTTATCCCCCATCTTAACTAAATTCGTAAAATTTATCATAGTTTTTTTTATTTACGTTAGAGCAAAAATATGATAGATCGATGGTCCTTCCTAGTAATCCATTTTAATTAACTGGAGTTTTGTTCTTGTTTTCATTTTACCAAATTAACTGATTGAACTCCTCTACTTCGATTCCTTTATGCTAGTACTGACAGCTGTGCTTATCGCACACAACGTTGTTTGAAAAAAGTAACACAATCTCAAAGATGAATTCTATTTTCCAACAGATTTAAATTTTTCACAAAATATAGTCAGCCCCCTACGGGTATACGAGGAAGAATAAAAGGGTCATTAAACTTATTTTCCGCTCCTGGGGAAAGGAACCCCGTCCTGATTTAGCTCTAACAACTAGAGGCATAGTTTTTATCTGCCCACTTAAAATTTCCAATAAATATTTGTTCGTTTTATTTCAATTGTATGAAATTGTGAAGAATGACGATTAAGAAACCTAATGATTAATAGATTGTTGTTTTTTAATAATTTTTTTTGTAATTCTTTAAGTAATAAAAATGATCAATATCACGAGATAAGGAATTTAATATTTTTAAAGATGAAGAATTTTTTAAAATATGGAAATAATAAAAAAAACAACCTATTTTTAAATGTTTGGAACAGTTGTATTTTTTTTCTGTTGATTTAAAGTTTTGTTATAGAAGAGTTGGCAATAATCAATGCTGGCAAATTTCCTTTAAATATTCGCTTCAAGATTATTTACTCCTTTAAACGTACAACTTATTGTTTGCAAAACAATAGCTCTTGATTATGAAAAGAAAGAAAAGAATGGCTAAATAGATACGGAATGCGAATTCTTTAACTCCTTAAAAAAGCGTTTGAAAGAGAGAAAGGGAGAGAAGAAGTGAGATAAAGGCAGAGAGATAAAGGGAGAGAAAGATGGGAGAGAGTGAAGTTTCGTCTGGGACTCAGCCTCAATCAATTAAGATCACCATCATTAGGAAAATAGTAATAAGATTTTAGAGTAAATTAATGATTGCATAAAAACGCACATAGACATAATTATTTCTTTTCCTGATAGGATGTATAAGAATTATAAGATACATGCACTGAGATATATATTAAGTATATGTAGGAAGAAAATCATTCCTTATTTATTTTTATCATAAAAAAACGCCGTAATTGAAGAGTAAAATTTAAGTAAAAAAGGCGCCGGAATAAATGCTGGAAAAAGCAATTTTTTTTAATTTGCAAAATATTTTTTTAATAAAAATAATAATCTATTTAAAAAAAACATATATCTGATTTCATGAATATATATCTAGGTGGTAGTTTCCGTGTTATATCCAGATATATTTTGTGTATACAGTAAAACGTCAACATACGTTGCATGGTAGATTATTCGTATTTTAGGTAGTCTGTAATTTTGGAAAATAAGAATTTGCTTATTATAGCTTCATTAAATCAGGTTCCTTATGTCATGTCTTCTCTGTGATCGGTTGGGTTTAAATAACTCTCTGTATTTAATGAAACGTTCATATCCATGCGAGCATACCCAAGTAATATTATACCTAAAATAATGCAACATGTAAATAAATACATGTAAGGCTGTTTAAATCGTTCCAAAAATCCAATGCTTGTCCGAAACCCCTAATAAATAGATAATCACTTAGATAAAACCAACTGAAAACAATTGTAATATTTTACACCTGTAAAAAGAAATAGATTATGAAAAATGCATTAAAAATAATATGATTATATTAATAATATTTATAATTATTATAACACCTTAGCTTTGAGAGGGTCGAATGTGGCTGTACAGAGGGGGATAATAGTTTGAAATAGTTGTAGCTGAGATCGTTTATTGGAAAATTAATAGGTTTAAGCAATCATATGTAGAGGTATTACTATATATTATAAATAGCTTATTTAAAATAGAATTGTGCAGACAGAGTCAAGAAGTTTGAAAACATGTTTTAGGCTAGTTTTTGTGAGAAGATTTTCTCATATGATAAATTTTGTAATGTAATGAAAAAATGCTATTTATTTTTTTTAGAACTTTTATTATGAAAAAACCACAAAACAGCAATATTATTTATTTCATTATTGTAACTTTTTCTTGTTTGATTTAAAATTTAATTATTTTCTCTTAAAATAAACAACTTTTAAATGTTCCAATAATATATACTGTTATCTGTAACCAATTAGATTGCCAGATGACATTGTCATTGTTGGCTTCTGATATTGCACCTCATTACGAATTTTCTAATTAAAAATAACTCAGCAAGCCAAATTCACATTTTAACTTGCGTTGGAAACAAAATAAGGAATTTGAAGGGATGTCTTTTTTTAAAACAAACTTAATACTATTCAACCAATAAAAATCAGTTCCAAGTAGAAGAGGAAGTGTCATTCTCGCCAAAACCGGATTCACAGAGTAATAGTAAAATAAAGGTTCACTTCATACGTCAATTTCAGTAAGTTTGTTCAAATATGCAGCTAAAACAATATTTACAAAGAAAAAATGTTTTTCTTTTAAAACAATTGTTCATAAATATAAAAAAAAAACACACAAAAAAACAAAATTAATTTACAGAAACATTTTTTCTTATTTAAACATGGACACGAGACCAAAAAGTATTATTATTTTTGAATTAGATGATTTAATTTTTTAAAAATAAAATCTATCTTTTTGGAGGTTTTTTTTTATATTATTATCGAGAATAATTGGACAAACCTGAAAAAAATAAAAAGAAGAGAGAAAAAAAAAAGAAAGCTTAAAACTTCTTTGTTGGTCTGTCGAGGTGATGGTTGATTTATCAAATGGATTATCACGAGAAAGAATGCAGGATGTGCGTTATACACTCCCACAAGCCAACAATAAAAGATTGAATGGAATCAATTCCTGAGCAAGTTTGTATTGATTTCATTTTAAGCTTTAGGAATTTTGTGATGTGCAAGAACATAAGTAAATAACTACACCAGTAAAACCAAAAGAGCGAGAACGTGGACATGTTCAATCATTTCCATATCAAAACAACAATGCTTTTTCATTATTCTTCTATCTCTTTCAGCATAGATTTTATTTTATACTTACTGGCTTGGAATTCTTCACACAAAAAATTGATTTATTTCATCCTTTTTAAATCAAAAAACCTCTAGAGCTGTATTTTCAAGTTCATTATAAAATTCAAACTAAGTTTATTGTTTTTTTGTAAAGGATTTTCCAAAAAAAATTTATTAGCCTCCTCTCGGATTCATTTTATTGATTTTTCTATTTTATTGCTAATTTTTAGAATGTTTTAGCGTATAATCTTTTTTTTTTTCATTAAAAAAATCTAACTTTTTATCTTTCAGGTATTTGAGATGTTTTTTCGTATATTTTACTTTATTTTCTTTTTGTATATTTAAAAACTTGATTAGTTCTCAAGCTGGTCACAATCAGACACTTGTATACTTTTAGTGATCAATGACATTCACTTGGGGTAGAGTCTCGTCCAGCACACTTTGTTCAATCCCAGTCAGAGGCTGTATGATGTATATCTTTGAGTCTCTACTTTCCTGCATCTGTTTCTTGCACTTGCCATTTGCAAAATCCGGATTCTGCTTACGTATGTCGGTGATCCATGGACACTGAAAAAGAATAGATTTGCTGCAATAATTCGTCATCTCCTTTTTTCGGACAGACCCACTTGGAAAAGTGGGCAGGCATTCCAACTTTGGAATCGTAACGGATGAGTTCGAATCCCAGGCGTCTCGTCAACATTCACATATGGACGAATACCTTTGGGAAAGTTATGAATCCCCAAATTCCATTGATGTTACCTTTATTCTTGATGATGAATTTAAAACATATACAATATTACGTAGATATGTCTTTGATTAAAATATAGTCCGGAAATATGTATGTTGTTCGCGTTAGAGGAGATGAATTATAAAATATACAATCTTACGTAGATATATCTTTGATTATAGTCCAAAAATATGTATGTTGTTTGCGTTAGAGGAGATGAATTATAAAAACACTCGCGTAAGTTCAGATGAATAAAAAGTAATGCCTTCTATTTTCTCACTTCAACTTAATAAGTTAAGGAGCTAATAAGTGGTGCTATTAAAACAAATAATATTTTATGCTCCAGAGTTTATTTTCCTATTTAATTACCCCTCATGTCTTTTTGATAGAAATAAATAATAAAATATATAAGGTGGTTTATTTTCATGTTGGGAGAGCGCTTTGTGACTGATATTTCTGTCATCACGCTATAATCGATGAACCCATCATCGAACTGTGCTAACATTAATTTTATCGTCCCCGTTAACGTTTAGTTGGCTCCGGTTTTTATTGATCAGTTCCAATTTTTCTGTCACATATCTGCTTCTGACACACGTCCATGAAAAGGGATGCTTTCTTAGAGTTTCACACCGGTTATATGTGGAACGGACAGATATCACTTTCAGATCATAAATGTATAAGCTTTGCCATTATAACAATGTAATTACTACCCTCTCTGATCAATTCAAATGTCATAAAAACGTAGGGGTTTTACTTTTTAACGACGGTCGTATTTTCCTTCATAAAGAAGTGCTTATCGTTTTTCATTGTTTACGTAAGATTAAAACATTTATACTTTATTGTTAATTCAAAGTTTTAATCTTTAAAAACGCGTATTAAACTTCACATCCATTGTTTACGTTAATTAGCTTTTATTTTATAAACTTAAACAATTGTTTCCTCTATGATTGAAAATAGTTTCGAAATAGATTTTGGAAGCTATTCATGTTAGAAATGTGATTACGATAAATGGATCAAGACTACTCATACTAGTAATCACAATGGTGATCATGACGAGGAAAAAGAAGGCGACGATTGAAAATATCCTCTCTTTCTTTTACTAAATTAAATGTCGATGAGTAAATAGCTGTGAGTTCTTACACACAATCACGCTTATAACTAAGGGATTACGATAACCTGTTGTCGAGAAACTGAAGATAACGCATTGACACCTTGAAGCTAATTCGGCCTAGTGTTGTTGATAGCTATTTGGTTAGTAAAGAAGCTGAGTTTTCGTACAATGGTTTATCTTTCTCGACAGAAGTCAGAAGTTTCAATGAAAATAAATAGAAATATCTAATTCCTATATAATATGATTTCGGTGTACAAACGGAAAGTCAAGACTTTTTTTACTCCTTCACCAGAGTTCATGTGTCAAAGGTTAGAGCTCTAACAATGGGTTTGGAGTTTCTGCAACAATTTGATAAGGTTTTAATATTGTAAAGCCCGACATGGAAGACAAGGATTACTTAGTGATTGCCAACGTAAGCTTCCAAGCTTCACCTGCCAGATATTTCATTAATCACAGTATAGTCTCCACTTAGATAATATTACTCGCTGTAATAAACGAATCCTACCTGCCTTGAGCAACCGAAAAAAGGAACTGAATGGTGCAACTGTGGTTTTAACTTCTGAAATAAGATTAAAAAGTGCTAACCTTACTCAACGGCAGCACAGGCATTATGGAAGATTGAAAAGATTTTTTTCTGACATTATCCGTAAAAGTTTTCGAGTAAATCATTTTGTTATGATAAATCTTTAAAAGTGATTCTGC
>JAUZSX010294785.1:0-13753 GCA_034780655.1 Idiosepius hallami
AAATAATCATTTTTAAAGCTAATATTTGTGTCCACATCATCAATTTATAACCACCAAACCACAAATATTACATTCTCCTTAGTACAGGAATCACTGAACACAAAAATTCTCCAAAGAAATTAAAACGAGAAGAAACACCACTAATTTTAAATAACAATTAGAATAGTGTTAAATGCTTATTTTAAGCATTCTGCCATCAAAAAATTTTTTATTTGTTTACCTGTCATTGTAGAGCCATGCCAAAAACTCGGTAGAATTCCAGTATGTATCTGGTGCTTCCCAATCTCCATCAGACCAAATCACATCTGGTTTGTATGAAGTAACAAGGTCATACAATTCTGGCATTGTTTTTCTCTATAATACAAAATTAGAAAGAAATTTTGTCTTTTAGTAGAAGATTTAGTTGTTAATTTCATGGATTATTTTTGGTCTATTAAGACTGTATTTTTCTTTCTTTTTTTCCTTCTTCTTCCCTGTATTGTGTATGTTTATTCAACTTGGAAGAATCTATTTTATACCAAAATAATCTAATGCCAGCAAATAGGTGAACATAATACCAATAACATTAATTAAACCCAAATTACCACTGCTGCTGGATATTATGTTAAAACCCACTTGGATTTTAATTCACCAATTTTGGACATTAATATTCTTGGATAATTTACCATTTTTAATTACTGTCGAAGTTTAATATCTTGGATTTATCTGAAACCACATTTCATCTTGAATTCATCTGATCCGACTTTTACCAGGAATAACGGCATGAGATCTTACACAATTTATCCCAAAATAAAGTGGCATTGAACATCTGTAAATTTCTTTTAAAATTCTAACAATAAATCCGCTATCAGAAATGAGTCTCTTTAACACAGTTCCCTCTTTTCTATTTCCTTCTCTCTTATCAGAAAAATGAACACAAGAATAATCTATAGTCTTAAAAAACATAGAACTAAAACATAGATAGACATAATGGCCAATAAACTAATCAGCTTTCCATCCTACTTTATTAATTCTAATTTTCATAATTTTAATTTTATAAATTTTAACAAATAATAAAGTTATCATTAATTAATGAAAATATTTGCAATATTTATTCCAAATTGCATAATTATCTAATCAATAGTTTAGTTTTAGTATATTAAAAATAGTAAAATAAATGGAGTTGGAGTCAAATTTAATAACATTAATTCATTACAAATAAATCACTTTTTAATATTTATCTATAACTTTTGTTTAAAAAATATAATGTTGAGTTTACAATGTGTAAACAACTTAAACTGATTTTCCACTAAAAAAATCAGCTTGAAACTTACTTTTCTAAAAAAAAAACAAAACAAAAAAAACATGTAGTTCATACTGATTATTTATATTTAAAGATTGAGTCAAATTCTTTAAAAATAACTAGAAAATGCTATAAATAAGATAAATCCAGATACTAAAAATGGTGGGGTTCTTTCTCTAGTTTTTTTTTTGTCTTAGGTATGAGACGATGTTACCTCCCTTTAATTCATAAGAATGCTTTAAAAGCATTAAGGAATTGAACATTCAAGAACTATCATACAATCATTCTACCATGTATGTTTCCCAGCATATGCATATATCAATGTTTCACAAAAGTCTACTTTATGCTTTACACTATTTAATGGACATAGTGATATTATAATTTTCCTTTTATCTAAAAGCCATTTATTTTTCTCATAATTTAAGTTTTAATAAAAATCAAATAATCATTGATTTTGAAAATTTAACAAGATTTAACTAAACATTTTCCTTTCAAGAAAACAAATTTCAAGTCGTATTTCTTTAAACTACCTTTTAGTAATAGAAAATGTACTGAATATGAAAAAAACTATGTGTCTATGCATATAACTATAATCTCATATAATTTAATAGAATTATTATCTTACTTATTAACGGTCAAGTCACGTTAAAGACACCAGTTCCTGTCAGATCACCGAAGGTAAACAATGTCGAGCCTGGTCAGTGGTTAGATGGGTGACCATTTAAGTAAAATAGTTGATATATTTATACAAACCTTGACAAATTCCTGTGTTTTAAATTTGTTCTTTTTATCTTGTAGATAAAGAGGATTGAACCATTCAAATAATGAATGGTATAAGCCAAAGTGAAGAGATGTTCTTTTTTTAATAGCATTTGCTAGATCACCTACAAAAGAAAGGAACATTTTGGGTATGTATTAAAGATTTTTGAGTATTTTTTTTTTGCACAAAGTGGCTTAAAATATTTCAGTTCCAGAATTGCCTCTGCATAGTGTCATACTAAATTACTTCAAACATTACATAAATCAGGAGAACCAATTTATTTTGATAATAATACTTCATATTACAAAAAGACTGTACTACATTTATTATTATCTTATATATTTTTTATTGATATTGTATTATATTTATTGATATTCTGTTATATTGAATTAATTAATGAATTAATTAGACTTTGTAGATTATTATTTAAACTTAATCTGGAAGACAGGGCCCAACAAACCCCTACATTGTGTGGAGGGGTGGGTGAAAGCTTCCAAGGGGCTGCAAGGATCCTTAGCTTCACAGACCTTTTGTAATGCAATAAATGATCAAATAAATTAATTTTTCGGATTAACTAGAAAATCATTATCACACTTGAAATACATTTATCAATCCATCTCTCCTTCTGTCTCTGTCTCTCTCTCTCTATATATATATTTGTATATGTATGTATATATAGTCTTTGATCAAAGCCTTAAGTATGTTGAGAGGGGGTAACTTGCTGTTTTTAGGTTAAAGGAGCTCCGCAAGGCGTATTTTATGTCGGGATCACTATATGGCTAAGTAAGGCACTGCTGGAGATATTTTTAAAAAGTATAGCAGATTTAAAGAAAGAAAAAGGAAATAGAATCCAGACAAAATAAAAATTTATAATATCTAGGGGTTCTCCAAGTTTCACCTACCCACAAGATCTCGATGAGGACCAACATCCATAGAATTCCAATTCCAGGAAACTTTTGAAGGCCAATTTGTGTAGCCCTCATGATGTTTGCTCGTTAAGACAACATATCTAGAATATAAAAAATGAATTAAAGAATTTTTAATCAGGGCTTAATAATTATCATTTTTTTCCTTGTTTTACTGCATATTAACCTTTTTAGGTCATTTAATGTCAAGAACAATCATTTTTTGATAAACATACTTTTTTCTCCACATGTATTTGTTGAAGACGTATGTATTTGTTGGAGACGTTCCCGTAAGGAATTAGTGGATGAGCCCATGACATCACTTCTGTTGATGATGACACTTCCGAGAATGAAGATGGGTGCGCGTTTAGTCAGAGATTGGGATGCGCCTTGAGAGGTAAAGGCGAGAGGTCCTTCTCTTCTGCTGGCCGTGTTCCGTCTGTTGACTGACCAAAGTTCTGCGAGTGGAGTCGAAGTAGTCCCTCAGATCACTCGCAGGAATCACTATGCAGTTCCGGCCAACAGGTCAGTGGGTGGCCGGATCATCTGGCGCGATTCCGGTCAGAGGTGACTGCTACAAACACCTGAGTTGAGCAAAGGTCTTGCTCCCTGTTTTGCCTGTAATCTTACTGAATTAAAGTTGTTTTCATAGTTCCTGTGTCCACATCATTTTATTTTAAATCAACACCTTAACAGTAATTTATTTTAATATCACAATATGCACTATTTAACCCATAGCTGGAGGGAGTGTGGGGATTGATTATAATTTACAGGATTGAGTAAAAAAAATATTGTTTTGGGTTTGACCATTGGTAAAAAAGTTTAAGTTAAAGTGAATTTATTCTCATCCCTTGATGAAGTTTCTCTTCCTTTATTCTTAATTCATTTGTCTGCTCTGTGATTTCTAGGCTCCCTCCAAAAATGAAACAATATCCTCACATTAATAATCTTCTGAAAAAGAACAGGCTATTGCAACAGTAAAATGTCACATGTAGAAGCAGTTCAACAGGGGATCTGTGCATATTATCTTAACTGTGTACAATAGTGAGCTAAGACTCTTAGACACACATTATGATGGGCAGGCAAAGCAGAGTGACCCGAGTCAAAATACATGTATTCAAGTGTAACAAGGACATCCTTGATAATTTTATAGGAAGCCAGGAAGATCAGGCACAGTCCAATTGACCAATAGCTCAGTCCGTCCCTGATTTGTATGTATGTATTGAAAGCTAAACCAAGTAGAAAAATAGCAAACAATATTTTGAAAAACATCTTAGTCATATTTCTCATGATATAAAATTTATCAGAATAATTTTACTTGAAAATATAAAACTACAATTTAGATATAGAGCTCCTGAATATAATTTCGTAATAAAGATATATGAGTCCTGTATGAAATTTCACCCAAAAATAATCTTAAAAATTAAGAAATTGCTCATCACTTGCTTTTAGGATATGAAAAGAAAAATTAAATTGTCTATTTAATGATTTGGTTTAGTGCTGTTGTTTGTTTGGAATTTTAATGAATTTAAAAAAAAAAACACACAGACACAAGCACATGCATAGGTAAATAGATATCTCAAGTTTAAAGTCTATTTGTCTAAAATATCATACATCAAGATTGTAATCAAAGATCTATTTCTAATCTATATACAAACCTTTAAAACATTCCTGTAGATAAATGTAAGATTACTCAAATAAAAAAAATACTAGCAAAACCTGTGGAATTTCCAATATTATTTGGTTTTTTTTTAAAGAATGTATTGTTTATTTCAAACTTACACAATCATAAATCCTCTTAAAAATTTGACTTTTTTCTAAACATAAATCAAAATAAGTACAGTCAAGTTGCATTGGAGACACCGATTCCCGTTAAATCACTGAAGTTAAGCAACATATAGCCTGTTCAGTAATAAGAAGGGTGATCAATTGAGAAATCACAGTTGTACAGTCAAGTTGCATTGGAGACACCGATTACCGCTAGATCATCGAAGTTAAGCAACATTGAGCCTGTTCAGTACTAAGATGAGTGACCACTTAGGAAATCACAGTTGTACAGACAAGTTGCGTTGGGTACACCAATTCCCGCCAATCACCAAAGTTAAGCAACATAGAGCCTGTTCAGTACTAAGATGCTGATCACTTAGGAATATCAAGTACTGGTACTCCAGGCTTTAGGTTGGAATAGGGCTAACAAGCCAATTCTATAAAAAGAGAGAAAGTTACAGAAACCGCAATGACGGCTGATTTTGTCGTTGCGGCCCTATGTTCTCCAGTGTAATTAAAAAGGTTTAAGCATAAACAAAATAAAATGAAAAAAGAAACAATCTAAAACTTAAACTTTAAAACAACCATGTCTTTTAAAATTCTTTCCCAGTTAATGACTACCATTATGAGAGTAATTAAAGGGAGGTAATTTGGTCTTCTCTAATTACTGTTTGTGATGATGATTGTTATATGTCACACACACACACACACATGGACTAACAGATTAATTTATGGATGGTCTGGTCATGTCTAAAACATTATTATCTTAACAGTTTAATTAAGCAGGTAATCAATGTATTTATTTACCTACCTAACATCTAAAAAAATTTGTTAAAATAAAGCCTTTTCATAATTCATGTTCCTTTATTCATTTTGGAGAGTGATATTGTCAAAGAAGGTGTTCATATAAAAAAGACATTTAACTCTTTGCCTGGAATTATTAAAATAATAATTTTATCTTAGTTTTTATTTTTTTCCAATTATTCATTTTTGTTACATTTAACATAAATATACATTACACACTATATTTAGACACACACACACACGCGACACAACAAACACACACGACACCAAAACTACCAGTTGCTACAGCACAGCAGCACCAGCACCACCACCAGCAGCAGCACCAGTTAGTCAGTTACCATCACACAATGACTGTGTAAACACACTATTTACAAACAAAAACACTAATAAACATGTATTGCCACGATCATATACACAGTTGAAAATAGCAGATGCTTCTTTTATTATTATTACTATTAATAATCTACGGTTTGGAATAATTTTTATTTAAAACTTTTAATTTGTTGAATGAAACAAAGCATAAAAACCCCTAATTTACAAAATAGTAATTTGGCCTTTTTTATAATTTTTTATATTGTTTTTGCTTGTCATTTTGACGCTTTTTATGGTCTGTCAAGTCAACCCGACAGGGCCGACTTTTAAAACCTTAAAGGGCCAATATATGGCCCTAACAACCTAAGGCAAAAAAAGAGGAAACTCCGATATTTGCGCTCTAATATGTTCCTATCCTTTAACGGTTCTGCTGGAGTGACAAGTTGGTAATTTTGCTAAGTTAGGGTTGAAAGGGATAATCAAGAAGCAACATTACAAGAAGCATTGAAGGAAGAAGCAATAAGCACTGACTGAACTGGACAGACCAACAACAACAACAGTCAACACACCATGAAACTCGAAACTCTGTTTTTCTTCTTCGTTGTTAGCGCTTTCTTTTATGTTAGAACGTTTTATTTTTTTAAAAGAAGTTTTTTTTTTCATGTGAGTAAAAATTTATAAATTAATTAAACTTTTTCGCACCAATATTAAAAATATTTAAAACACCGCACCGGTAGGAATTTTTTTAAAGTTATTTAAAAACAGAATATTTTTCGTTGATTGGACTTGAAATAAATTAAAATAGCCTTTTTCAATGTTTGAATTTTGTGGATAATGTTTTCATGGCCAAAACACAATATTGTATTTTGGGGGAAAAAAAATCAGCGTATTCCGGACAATAGGTAAACAAAACCGGCAATGGCGCAAAGGAACATGGCCTTAATCATAATTTTTTTTTAAATATCCCTTGTTTTATTTTTAAATGATGTTACTAATATTGGGTTGTGGTGCGTGTACTTACTTGTGCAATAATGTTAAAACTAAATAATTAATTAGAAAAGACAAAACAAGTTGGTCTGTAAACAAAAGTTAAAAACAATAACAACAACAACAACAAAAGAATGACCTAGGTTACCTACCTGGCACCAGATGCCTCAAATAGGTCGGCCCAGTGCTTTGGGTCGAAGAATTCTGTGGTAAACATCGGCCCAAAATCGGGATAGGTGAAATCAGGCTGGAAATTTTGTTTCATGAAACGAACACAATCCGAGGCATTTTTGGCTTTCCAGTCCCACCAAAACCACTCGGAACGAAAACTGGGAACTGAGAAAACGCCCCAATGAATGAAAATACCTATTTTAGACTGATCGTACCACTGAGGGATCGAACGGGTATCTAGGGAAGCCCATGAGGGTTTAAACCGTCCCTGAGGGGAGGCAAAAGAACCACAAACGAAAAATAACAAAAATAAACTACACCATAACAACATGGTCGACGCCATTGTTTTTTTTTTTACACACTTTCTCGTGATGTGAATTTAATTTGACGCTGATGTGATAGCAGACATTTTTATAAGGGCATTTCTTCCGGAAGAAGTTCTACTACAAGGGCATAATTTTGTTTTAATGTTTTAAATCATTATTTTTCCCTAGCAACCAAAAACGATGTGCATAAAACATTTAATCAACATTATAGATTTTTTCTCAAATGCAGTAAACTTTAAATTAATAATTTCCACTTCTATAAGGGCATATTACTAAAATATAGAACAGGAACAGGCAGGATGGAGATGACATCTAATTAAAAAGAGATTCTAAAGTATAAGTGTATTAAAGGTCGATTTTTCATAAATCTCAGTTGTTGCAAATTTGTTTTCTTTATCTAGTTTTGCTATAAAAACTCCACTTATTGATTTCTATATGTGTATTTATTTACAAAAGGTTGTTTATAAAGGAAAAAAGATTAAATTGAAAAGATTAACATTTATGGGTTCAAGATTATTAAATCTAATTAAGATAGGATAATTTAACCCATTTGATTTAATAAGAAAGATGATAAATAAGTTTAAAAAACAAACTTTATTTAACAAAGAAAGTAATGAGCGGATGGACAAAATTCAAAATTGTTGTGGAGAGTGCTCCAGCCTTTTTTATAGACAACAGTGGGCTCGTGGATTTTGGCAGAAAACTGTGTGTTTATATCGTCTGCTAGTTGGAAATGGATGAGAGCCATATTAGGATTTATGGGCTGGAACTTCTTTAACCCTTTCGACTCTAAGAGGCCGATATATCGGCCTTAGTAAAGAAAGGCAAAAATAGACACACTGACATTTTGACCCCAATATGTTTTTTGATAGAACAGCTGAGAATGACTACTTGGTAATATTACGAAGTCAGGGTCCAAAGGTGAAGATTGAAATATCGATGTGTGTGTGTCTTCTTTGCTTTAAATTGCCAGGGTGGATATATCGCTTTTTTTAGGGTTTAAAGGATTAAGCTAGAGTCATCTGTAATATTAGTGGTTTTGGTGGTAATTAATTGATTGAGTAGATACCAATATTAGCTTTTAAAGGTTATTTTTTATTTTCTTAATATTTACATTCTTCTTTGGTTTTCAGTGCCTGCTAGCAGCAGACACGTGATGATAGTCTGAGGCCAGGAGTGGAACTGGGACAAATTCTTTTGGTCACTAAGAGGTCAAAGAATGAGAAAATAGATAGACAGAGAGTTTAGAGAGAGTTTGGTAGGGGAAGAGAGAAATAGTAGAAGAGGAAAGATTTTGGTGATATGTTCTTAAGAGGAGTGAGGAGGTTAATAAACAATGTCTTTTAGCATGATAGTAGTGACCTGGAGTCACCTAGGTACATTCCTACACATCATTGGCTAGGGAATATATTTATTTCCAAAAATAAATTATTTTCATAGATAAAAAATTTCCTTTTCCCTTTCTTCTTCCTTTGTGCAAAAATCAAATTAAAATGTTAAAAAAAAATTTCTGATTTTTTGTAACATAAAAAATAATTTTACTAAAAAATGTGGCTAATTGCCACACATTTTTTCAAGGAAACTTCCACAGTTAAAGTCTGCTGTTTCTTATTCTGCCTGAATAGATCAGATGGGACTGCAATTTAATTTTATTTTATTTAGTTCTCTTACTTGAATCAACTCCTTCATAACCGCTTTTTGTATTAGCCTAGCAGGGTGGTTAGCCCTGTTGTGGCGCAAGCATTGTTATGATGGCTGAACTTATAGATTAATGACCTGAAAGTTTCATCTCTCTCTTCCAGACATTGACGGTGTGAGACTCTGAGAAAGCAACATTATCATAGATGTGCATAAGAATTTCCAAATATTTACAGTTAAATGCTACATATAGAGGCTGTGTAACTGGTGATCTGTGCATATTGGCTTAGATAATAGCTGCAAATTTAAGCCTTTATTTACTCTATGGGAGTAGATTGGGTATCCATATTCAGTAAGTGTTGTCAATCTATATATATTCTTTAGTAATCTTATCCTGCACTCATTATTTATCCTATTATGGAAAGTCCACTTCAGACAGTAAATAAGCATTTAGACTTTATAATCATAAAATGTGAGTATGAATTCCAGTCATTTTGTTTATGTTCATATTTTTTGGCTAATAGCCTTGGGAAAAGTATGAATACATACATTCCCCCAGTTATGGATTGAATAGTGTATATAGTATTATAAAAAAAATATGAGGATCAAAAAGAATGTTTATCAACAATGATCAATCTTGCCATTAAATGACCTATAAAGGTTGATGGGCCATAAAATCAAAAAGAAACTGTTGTATTATTTTTGTTCTAATAAGTGTTGGGTATGATCGCAAGGATTAGAACATTTCATTATATACAGATGGTAAATTAAACCCAACCAATCACAAAGCAGATAGGACATAATTAACCTTATTTAGTGAAGCCAGAATGAACAAATTCTTACTTTCCAAAATTGTTGACCTGACTACTGGATTATTGCTGCTGCTGTTACATTGAGTACTACTATTGTTGCTACTGCTGTTGGAATAATTGGACAAATTACTGTTCTGAATTGAATTGATTTTTCTGAGGTTCAATTTAGTCCAGGGAAAAAACGGCATTGCCCTTGAACCCAAAGAGAATGTAACTGTAGGGAATCCAGAGTGTAGTTTAGGGTCCCCTAAACATAGTTCTGCATGTAAACGAAAATATAACATGCAGAATTGTGTTTAGGGGACCTTAATCTACACTCTGAACCAACTAAAGTTACATTTTCTTTGGGCACAAGGACGGCGCCATTTTTTCCTTGACTAATTTTATACTGAGGAAAATGACACATGAAATAATAATAACTAACAAACAAACAATTAAGCCATTACATTCAGATAAATGTGACTCAAAATTCATATTAAGCAACACTGAGCATCTTGGTAGATGTTACATGTATTGCTGGGCACGTAGCAGGAGGTTCTGTAACTATTTTAGAGTCTTTGATAGGGGCTTGTCATGTTATCGTGAGCTTTTCTTGAAAGCACACTCTATCACCGATATTGAGCACTCTGACTGTAAATTTAACCATTCTAACTCTAAATTAGGGTTTGGCTATACGTAACAGTAGATACACTGTGAAGATAATAGTAATATGAGATGAGATAAAAAAAAACTTGAATAAAGATATGAATATTCATTTTTTGTGATTATATTTGGACTGATCTAAAAGCTCAATTATAATTTGAACAGCTTGTTCTTGACAATAGCTTGGAAATTAGAATAAAACATATTGAATTAAAAAAAATAAAAGGAAAACTTTTTTTTATGATATCAAGTTTTATAATGGATACCACAAAAACAAACCAAAAAAAATAGGTCAATTACTATTCATTCACAACACCTTCTTATCTTGCCTTTCCTTTTCTAGCAGACAGACAGCTCTAATCAAAACACCTTAATGACAACTGATATGACACAAACATGAATCCCTTACTTGACCAATCCCCCCCACTAAGATCTCCTTTTCTTTTTCTATAACAGAAACACAGGACACCTAATCACTAAAAGTAGAACGCCAACTTTTCTCCGCATCTCTTAAAATACTTTTTTTGAGGAAAAATGAAATTAAAAAAAAAAATCTATTTTCATGATTTTCATCAACCACTATAAAAATAAAACTTCTTCATCCTTCACCATCAACTATTTAGAAGTGATACTTTATCATATTAGGTCAATAAGAATGAAATGTCCTATTTAGAACTGATACTTTATTGTATTCAGTCATTAAGAATGAAATGTCCGATTTAGAACTGATACTTTATTGTATAAGTTCATTTAGAATGAAATGTCTGATTTAGAACTGATACTTTATTATATTAGGTCATTAAAAATGAAATGTCCTATTTAAAACTGATACTTTATTGCATTAGGTCATTAAGAACGAAATGTCTGATTTAGAACTGCTACTTTATTGTATTAGCTCATTAAAAACAAAATGTCATTAGAACTGATACTTTATTCATGTGGTATGCACATGTCCAGCTTCTTCACCTTTTCTATGTTTCAGTTGATCCAATATAGTCGAAACATTAACCTAAAAACTGCTAAAGTATGAGTTGTTTATGATGTATCCTCTTTCATTACTGCTTTCAGCTCATTATCAATCTTTGTAGCAGGCCTACTATAGGGTCGGTTTTTAAAACTGAATTTAGCAGATCAAAATCTTTCAAACTATCAGCGCACATTTCGCTTGTTCACCACATTCTTAATAAACACCCCATTAATGTTTCTAGCTGTCTGAGAGGCATTTGTCCCCAACAGAATTCTTATTTGTAAACTACATTAATCTTTGAATTACCCATGTGTTCAAGAATTTTGATTTAAGATATCTAAATCCTGAAATTATATGTTGCCTTGAGTTGTAACTGTAAGTTGAAGAAGTTAAGGTTAGACGGTATGAAATTAGGAATTCAAAATAAAAATATGTGAAAGTTATAAGTCTACAAAAATGTGATTAATAGAATTGGACATTTCATTCTTAATGACCTAATAAGTTAAGGTTAGACGGTATGAAATTAAAAATCTAAAATAAAAATATGTGAAAGTTATAAGTCTACAAAAATGTGATTAATAGAATTAGACATTTAATTCTTAATGACCTAATAAGTTAAGGTTAGACGGTATGAAATTAAGAATCTAAAATAAAAATATGTGAAAGTTATAAGTCTACAAAAATGTGATTAATAGAATCGGACATTTCATTCTTAATGATCTAATATTTTGAAAAAGCATAACTGAATTTCAATTTTGCTGCAGACTAACTGTACAATTCCTGTGTTCAAAGAAGCTGTATTAGACACTTATACAACTTATCAAGAAGAGTCTAAAGAAGAGAAATGAAGAATATTTACTTGGCTCCTGAAGCTTTAAACAGATCGGCCCATTGGTTAGGGTTGAAAAATTCTGCCTTAAAAAATGGGGCAAACTCAGTGTAGGAAAATCCAGACCAATAATTTTTTTTCATAAAATCCACATAATTCTGTTGCTTTTTGCCTTTCCAATTCCACCAAAACCATTCTGATTGAAAACTTGGTACAGAATATACTCCCCAGTGGATGAAGATCCCAATTTTAGCATCGCCGTACCACGGGGGCAGAGGTCGACTATCTAGAGATTGCCATGTTGCATTATAAAGTTTGTGCGTGTTAGGTTTTGTTTTCGTAGAAACAGAGATAATCAAAATAGATATAAGTAGTAAAATGCACTTTAACATGATAGCTCTATTCCTGTAAGAAATTTCTGAGCCAAGTGTGATTGAAATGCTTCCTTCACATCATGCCTAAATATAACATAGTGCCTTAATTACCTTTGATAATGCCATACAATTAAAACAATGAATTAACCTTGATCTCTTGACAGCTTTTAATTCCGGTACAGAATTAGGAAATATCTAGATTTAAAAGTACTTGTGTTCTGCCATGTCTTTAACTCAAGAAAGACATTCACACCTTAATTAAATTTTCTTTTACTGTATAAGTATAATATCTGTTTTTGTTTTGGCTGCAAGGGAGGAGCATTGGTAAAAGCATGGATTCTGGAATAGTAGTACGCAAGTTCAAATTCCAGTCAAAACCATTACCTTCACCTTTAACTGCCTTTGGAAGATGGGGCTTGTTAACTGAGGAAAGTAACTCATCTAGGTGAAGGGCAACACTGAAAGCAAAAAGCCCAGGTATATAAAGCACGTAAAAATGGCCTTCTGCCTAACTTGGGTTTATGCTCGACCAAGTAAATATAATATCTGTTTTTGTTTTATTGTAATCAGCCTTAATTATATTATGTTATATGGTTGTCATCAATGATCCTGTCTAAATTTTAAAAGATTTTTCATAGATAGATCTAAGTATCTACATGTGAAATTTGAGTTACTTTCTCTTCCATTTGGTGGGGGGGGTCTATGTGGCCCAGTGGATAGACAATCAGACTTTGGAACCGTAGTATGCGGGTTCGAATCCAAGATGTTCCATCTACATTGACATTTCTACAAATACCCTTTGGAAAGGTATGAATCCCTATCTTCCCTACAGCTAGGGATTAAATAGTGCAACTTGTGTTATTAAAAAGAAACTGTTTGTGTATAAAAATAATGTTTATCTAAAGTAGTTGTTCTTGGCATCAAAATGACCTAAAAGTGTTGATATGCCGTTAAACACAAAACAAAACGAATTCAATAGAATTTATTAAAACTTTATTGAAAATAAAAGACAATTGGGCGCTTTTGCAGAACAAGCAAATGGAGAAGTTTGGCTGAACCCTAAACTTTTACTCTAAACCCTAACCCTTACCCTAGGCAATCAAATTTCTGTCTTGCAACCGGTGCAAAGTCCCCGAGCAAAAAAAATATTTCTCAATTTGCTTGTTCTGCAAAAGCG
>JAUZSX010294796.1:0-13753 GCA_034780655.1 Idiosepius hallami
AAAGAAATAATGGTTAGAAATAAGAACTAATGAGTTAGCAGGATGATCTAAAGATGTTGGCATTTTCATCTATAAGTCACCAAACTTGATATGAAAATAGGTTGTTAGTTGGTCATAATAATTTAACATGTAATCAAATGAAATAATTTAGTTAAGACCTGTTGGAAATTCTGCAAATATATCAAGTCATCTTATTGGCTGATTTATGTTGTATTCTGTTTTATTACGAACATTCTCATTGGTTTATTTTCAATGCACACAGCAGAGTTCGCAGTTTTTTTTACCTCTGCTGACCCAAAAAAGGCAGGTACATAAAATATTGTCAACATGAGTGGGAACTCAAATATTTTTTTCTTCAATGTAGAGACAAAGGCCTCTCTGTTGTAATCCCACAAAGGACTATTTTCTGTATCGATAAATGAGCATTTAATATCAAAATTGGTCAGGTGTGAACTTAAGCTTAAGTTAAGGCTGACAATTGTCTGTTATAATATTTATAATTTACTTGACAAATTTCTTCAGTTATTTCTAACAAGAACTGTCTTGCTTTGTGCCCAGAATTGTTCCTATTATGCACTCCTGTTGAGGGGATTTAATCCTTAAAATACCTCAGTCACAAACAGGTTCTTATACGCAGAGAGAAATAATTATTTTTGTCATAGGTTCCAGCCTGGACACAACCAGTTAACTTTCCATTCCAAACCAGAAGAATCCTGCAAAGGATTACTACCAATTACAAGAGATATTTTTCATTCCTGTACTTTTGGGGTAGCAAAACGAGACATAAACTTGTTTTGCTGAATAAAGTTGATATCATCTTAAAGGTAACTTTTCTTGTATATGAATTTGTGTTTCTTGCTATTGTCAAGGGTTCTAATTCTATTTGAGGAATTATTTCGCACAGACACACTTCAAGGTTTGGTTTTTAGCTTTATTTCTTCAGCTTTAAACTAATGCCATAATAATAAGTCTAGAGAAAAAGAAAGACCAAGTATAAAACTGAAATAAACTAATCTAATAAAAGAGTAAAGAACACAAAAAATCAATTGAAAATTCAAAGCAAGAGTTTTCAAGCAATGCCATTTTTAACAAAATCTTTTATCAATTTCTTTTGCAACCAATAAACAAACAACCATGAAAGAATATGAGTAAAATGCTAGAAAATCTTACAAGAAATGTCACAAGATTATTTTGATATTAAAATGATCAAATTATATTTTATTTCAATTTCTTTTTCAACATTTTCCTGAATAATAGACTATGAAAATCTAAAAAAAAAAAAAATCATTTGTGTACAATTTTCCAGTTGTAATATCAAACTGATTTAAAAAGAAGAAAATATATCAACCCAAAAAAAACAAAAAAAAAACATCAGAAACTTTTGAATAAAAGAGAATAAATATAACCAAAAAAAAAAAAAAAAAAATGGTTGCAGTCAAAATTGATCTTTTCAAAATACATAAACCTCTCTTGAACGAACTGGCATCCATTACAAATGACGCACTTGGCAGAAAGAGATTAAATTTAAAGTGGTTTTCGATCAAATCATACATCAAATCGGATGGTCAATGCATTATTGATAGCATTTAGAAATCTTAATATCTGATGATTATTTATGAAGACAAAAACAAAAAACAAAAAACAAGAATTAAAAACTAAAAGCTCTACAAATTATTGGGACATCTGGAATCAGTTCTTTTTAATATTTCACCTGTTTGACTCTTCAATGTTTTTAAGGTGGGGTTCTGGGGGGATCTTTTTTTTTTTTTTTTGCTTTTGTGAAATTGAATCAAAATAGTTTAAAAAAATATTTATAATTTAATTTCTAGTCAGTGTGTCTTATCTTAGAAATTAAGATAAATGGAATATTCTAAACTTAAATCTGGCCTCAATACTCGCCTGCAGATGATGAATATATATATATATATATGTATATATATTAGTTAGGCATAGACTGATGACTACACAGGCGAGAAACTCGCAGTCACTGAAGGCCGTTGACTCCGTGTCTAGGCTTAATTAATATAGAAGCTCTATCACTGATATTGAGCACTCTAACTATAAATATAAGCAATCTCACTCTACAGATTTATATATATATATATCTTAAAGGGAAGCCTTTAGTATGTTACAGAGGTGCAATTATATTTTAAAGAGAGAAGGGCCACAGGGCACATTTTTGGGTTGGGCCTCAATGTTACAAAGCATGGTACTGTTGTTAAGCTCATATTTCCAGAGCTTAGTAGTAGTAATGGATGAAGGCAGCAATTACTAAATAGATTAAACTAGTAAGGTCACTGGTTGCCATCAGATCATCAATGTTAAGCAACGTAGAGCCTATTCAGTATTAAGATAGGTGACAAGTACTATCAAGTACTATACTGAGCTGTCCAGCATGTTTGTGTCATAAACAGTCGATTCCATGAAGGACTTGGAACTAAAATCCAAAACCTTGGATAACTTTTAATATAGAGACAAACGGCTGTTTTGATCTTACTGGATCTCATCAGTGACATGCAATGTTATTATCCTTCCTAACTTCAACTTGGATTTGATCTGCATACCATGCCATGTGAAACAAATGCTCTAACAACTGGCCCACAACATAGTTATGCAATCATAATTAGAATTTTTCTCTTAATTTTAGCGGTGCACGTCCTTTGAGAAGCTAACTTTTTTCAAGTATTGATTTTCAACACTTATCAGGGATATTCCAATATAATAGCTATCTAAGAACACTCCCACACACATTAAGTACAACTGTGTGAATGTTTCAAGAATTTCGGCCCAACCGTTTTGGAGTCCTTAGAGCACAAACATATACACAAAGAGAGAGACTCACAGAAAGTTTCATTTATATATAAGTTTAAAAAACAGAAGATGTCCTACATGTTCAAATTATTTGACATAGCAACACATTGTTGATAATTAGTAAATCTAGAATTAAATCATGACAACAGCAAACACTAAGAACTTATCTTTTTTTTTCCTTTCATTATTGTGGTAATTATCCTAAAATAGGATGATTAAAAATATAATGATAAAAAGGAAAAAAAAAACAAAACATTTTTACTTTCTAACCAGTTTTTAAATTAGTAAAAAAAAAAAACAAAATGCAAAAAGCAAATCAAATGAATAAAAAAAAAATAAGAGAAATTCTAATTTTCTTTTTTTTTTTTAAGTCTTTATATTTTAATATTGTTTTTTTTTATGTTTATTTTTTAATGGCCAATTTGAATCCAAACAAAAACATAAAAGTGTTTTTGGCAAATCTCTGATAATTATTGTGTCTCTAATTTGTTCATTAAAGTCTCAACTTATCAATAATGACACAACTCGTTTACCAAGTCAAAAAAACCTTCCAGCATCAATGTTTGTTTTTCTTTTTTAATTTTAAACTGGAAATTCTTTGATTGAATAATTATAGAATTACTTTGGAGCTTTTACAAAGTTTAGTCATCTCAGCTAGGGTTTTTTTTAGAAATGATTCATAAATCTACTAAATGTTTGCATCAAATGCATAACATTATTGGTCATAGTCAGGGTCCTGCTTAGTGCCCCCCGCAGATCCTGCAAGCTTCCTAGGAGCTGCAAGCCTCCTTGGCTGCACAGATCTTTAGTAATTAAAAAAATTACCAATTAATTAATTATTAAAATTAACTAAAAATAATGATCACACTTGAAATATTATATTTACTTGGTTGAGTACCGAACCAAGTTTGGCACAAGGCCATTTTTAAGTGCTCTATATACCTGGGCTTTTTTAATTCAGTGTTACCCTTCACCTAGATGAGTTGCTCTCCCGAGTTAACGAGCCCCATTTGCACGAGGCAGCTAAAGTAAATGTTATGGTTTTGACTGGGTTTTGAACTCGCGTAATACGATTCCAAAGCCCAAGCTTCTACCAATGCTCCACCACCTATCAATCCATCTCTCAATCTTTCTCCCTATATATATTTGCAATGTATGTATATATGGTCTTTGATTGAAGGTTCAAGAATGTGGGGGGGGGAATTACCTTTTTAGAAGAATGGAGGCCGCAAGTTACATTTTGCGTCGGGGCCGTAAGGTGGCTAAGCATGGCACTGGTCAAAGTGAAATATCAAGGGCAAAAGTATCGTCTGAATTTCAGGACAAATATTTCAGATTGCATTCATTAATGATTCACGGTATTTTGTAATTGTAATCTCTGTGACCAAACAAACAGCTTGGTGTAAAAGTAATGTCTAAGTTTTAGGATTAGTACTTAAAATTCTATTCCTTAAGGATTTACATTGTTTTGTAGTTGTAATACATTTCTGGGACTAAACTATCAGCTTGGTGTAAAAGTAATGTCCAAATTTTAGAATAAATGAAAAACAACAGTCCTAAAAATGAATGTAGATATTATCAAACCTCATCTCAAGGACTATGAAAGCATAAATGATAAAGATCAGAAGAATAGTCCAAAAAATAGATATACAAATCATCAAGCCTCCTATTAAGGATTGTGAAGGTAACAATGATAAAGATGAGAATAACAATCCAAAAAATAGATGTACATATTATCAAACCTCATCTTAAGGATTGTGAAGGTATCAATGATAAGGATTAGAAGAACTGCCCAAAAAATAGATATACAAATTATCAAGCCTCCTTTCAAGGATTGTTAAGGAATAAATTATAAAGATGAGAAGAATAGTCCAAAAAAATAAATGTTCACATAATGAAGCCTCATCTCAAGAATTATAAAAGTAACAATGATACAAATGAGAAGAACAGTCCAAAAAATAGATGTACATATAAAACCTCATCTCAAGAATTGTGAAGGTGAAAATGACAATGGATGAGGACAATAGTTAAAAAAAAAACCCTAAAAATCTTACAAGTATTTCTATTTGTAAATCAAGTCCTCTTTATTGTTTCCTTCTACATTTATTCATCATTTCCAGAATATAAAGATTCAAATCTTGTATAAATTATTTATTAACTTTTCCCTTCATCAGAAAGCGTTTTGCCGATTGCAGAAGCAAATCTGATCAAACAGAAAAAATAAAAGTTAATTTTTCTGCAAAGCCAAAACTTTTAATGAGTTTTCCTTTCCAATTTTACCTCCTCGTCTGATATCAATCAGTAGACAGGAAACAAAAACAAAAACAGGTTGCATCTTGGGTAAAATTTCCCATCTGTTTCATTCGATCGACTTGTGGCATTAATTAACAATGAAACAGTTGAGAAATTATTGTCTGTTTTATCAGGAGGAGATTTTGAAAAAGAATCTAGAAATTCCTCTCTGACAGATGTTCATCAAAAAATGGTTTGAAAGCAATTTTAAAGCTTTTATTTGATTCCATGACTAAAAGAAAGAAAATTCTAGAGGGCAGTTCAAGTGGCACAGTGGATAGGCAATTGGACTTTGGAACCATGGTTAGCATGTTCGAATCCAAATTTTATTTGATTCCATGACTAAAAGAAAGAAAATTCTAAAGGGCAATCCAAGTGGCACAATGGATAGGCAATCGGACTTTGGAACCATGGTACGCGTGTTCAAATCCAAATTTTTCTGTCTATGATGACATGTTGATTGATACCTTTGGGAAAGGTATGAATCCACGTCTTTCCTCCAGCTATGGTCAATGTGGGCTAATAAATAAGCAGAACCGTAGTACAATCCAAATTGTTCCATCTACGTTGACCTGTTGAACAATACTCTTGGTAAAAATTTTTTGGACAAGACCAGTGTTATGTGATCCTTACATTTGGAAACTTTTTGGGATATCAAGGTTGTCTTTTACCTTGATGAGTAACTTTCATTGAGTTGATGGGCCAGTTTTTGAAATCAGTGTTATCCTAAATTTTAAAAAGTCACACTCATTGAGGTAACCCAAATATTCTGGTTTCTAAAATCAGGGTTACCCTTCACCCAAATAAATTAATTTCATGTATTCTTAGTAATTACTGCCTTTAGTTGGGATTGAACCCATTCATTCAACCTAAGGGGTTAGCTGTCCCTATTCTATTAACCATGACCCGGTCATAGTGTTATATATACATACATATACAAATATATAATGATGCTGATAGGAATCAATCTATTGATCTATCCTTGCTTGAATTTACAGTTAGAGTGCTCGATATCTATGATAGAGCATGTATAGTAAAGTAAAAAAAATTGGTTTGATGATCGTGCAAGCGTGAAACTGACAGTAACCAGCGGCCACCGTTTTTTCAGGTTTTGGATAATACCTTTTATTTTTTACTTTACTATACAAATATATTTTATATTTACTTGGTGAGCACCAACCAAAATTTGGCACAAGGCCATTTTACGTGCTCTTACCCGAGCTTTTTACATTCAGTGTTACCCTTCACCTAGATGAGATGTTCTCCTGAGCTAACGAGCCCCATCTGCCAGAGGCAACTAAAGGTGAACACAATGGTTTTGACTGAGATTTGAACTCGCGTAATATGATTTCAGAGCCTGAGCTTCTACCAATGTTCCATAGGTCGCTGCCCTATACAAATATATATATGTAGAGAGAGAGGCAGTGACAGTGGAGCATTGGTAAAAGCTCGGATTCTGGAATCGTATTACGCGAGTTCAAATCCTAGTCAAAAACCATTACTTTCACTATAGCTGCCTCGGGCGGGTGGGGCTTGTTAGCTCTGGAGAGCAGCTCATCTAGGTGAAGGGTAACACTGAATGGAAAAAGCCCCGGTACGAACATGTAAAAATGGCCTTGTGCCAAACTTGGGTTGGTGCTTACCAAATAAATATAATATATAGAGAGAGAGGCAGAAAGAGAGATGGATTTATTTAGCTATCCCCATTCTATTAACCAAGACCAAGTAATAGTGTTATGTCTTGGAATCCATTCTTAATTATTACTGCTTTTAGACGGGATTGAACAAATTCAATAAATAAAATTGCAAGCCTCAATTCTAGGATTCTAAAAGAAAGTCTTTTTTTGTCAATTAAACAAAAAAAAAAAAGAAAAAAAAGAAAGATTCCAAGAAACAAAAACTCTTTCGATTTCACCAATTGAAAAAAAAATGAATAGAATTTTTTAAACTTTAGCCTTAAAAAGAAAAAAAAACTGCCTTGAATTTCTGACATGAAAACTTTTTATTTAATTAATAATTAAAGAAAGCTCAGTTGGTGATGGCTTATCAAGAAGAGACAAAACATGGATGATTTTAATCTGACAAGATTACTACATTAGTGTCAAAGTGATAAATCACTGTTTCGTATCAGATTTGCTTGCAGACAAAAACTTTCATTTTTCATTCGATTATTTGAATTTTCATTATTTAGTTCTTGAAATTCAAAACGCTGTGCCCTAAATTTATATAAGTTCCTATCGAAAGGCAATGAGATAAATTGTTCTAGACTAATAATACTGTTTTTACCATTAAAAAGGATTTTATTTATTTACACTATTACACCTTACCTGGGATTTTTACATTCGGTGTTACCCTTCACCTAGATGAACAGCTCTCTGAGTTAATGAGCCCCATTTGCCCAAGGTAGCTAAAGGTGAATGTAATGGTTCTGAAAAAAGGAAAATTTGTCTTCTTGTTGATGATGATGACATTGGTAAAGGACTTCATGGAATTTTATGATGATGATGATATTCTAATTTTACTATAGATCTATAACTTAATGTGTAACCTTATGATGAAAATGACTTGGAAGACTAAAAGAAAGACACAAATAATTGCATTTATAAAACACTGATATTTAACTTCCATCACTCTTTAGGCTCAATGTAATATATACTTGGTCAACCACCAAACCAAGTTAGACACAAGGCCAGTTTTACATGCTCATTATATTCCCAGGGTTTTTGTGTTGTACTGTGAGTTAATGAGCCTCATCTACCCGGGATTTTTGAATTAGGATTATTCTTACACTTATACAAGTTACTCCTAGGAGTTAACGAGCCTCATCTTCCTGAAGCAGCCGAGAGGGAATGTAATGGTTTTGAATGAGATTTGAACTCAAATCATATATCTTCATAGTCTAAGCTTTGACCACTGCTCCACGTTTGCCGCCTAAAGCAAAGCTAAATATGTTTGTCTATAAACAGCAATTCAATAAAATATCAGTGGAATGGATTAATGGATGAATAAAAGACACAACAGACAAATGAATTTATCAAGCTTTTATGATAATCATGTTATGTCAAAAAAATAGGATTAGTTTAAAAGATCAAAGTTTGCAGACTCTTCGATCTACAAAAGAAGAGCTGCTATTTGCAGATGTCATGTAATAAACAAGTTGGAGTTAACAAAAACCACTGAGATCTTTTAAATACATCAGGGGTTCCCAACCTAAGTTGGATTTGTCCGGACTGATATTGAACATAAATAAAAACAGAAGAAATAAATATAAAGAATAAAAATTATTTTTTTTCTAATTTTACATTTTTTTAAATATTTTTTGTTATGCCCAACTTTGATCAGGATTTGTCAACATTGGTTGAGATGTCAAACTTAAGTTGTGACAAGTTTGATAATGGTCAGAATAATTTTATGATTTTATAATTTTTCAGGATAATTCAACTTTAGTTGTCCAAATTAGTATTAACTTTATTGTCGACTTTGTCTCCATCTTGAGAGTTTTTTGGGTTTTTTTCTCACTACATTTTGGCCTACTTCACCTGAAGGCACTCAGAGGTGAAGTTGGCTAAAATATAGTGAATAAACAAAAAAATATAACAAAAAAATACTACCCAAATGAGGACTAAAGTCCACAATATAGTTAAAATTCAGATTATGAAGCCTGATCTTATAATAAGTTAAATCGGGATTTGTCACCTTTAGTCATAAGTCAAACTTAGATCGTGAAATCCTGTGCACAGGACCATACTTTGAGCCGCGCAAGTTCCCTAGGGGCTGCAAGGCTCCTAGGCTTCACAGATGTATCATAATGCAAAAAAATTACCAAAATAATTGATTGTTAGGATTAAAAAGGAAAATCATTTTCACAATTGAAATATACATCTACATCTTTCTGCCTATCTCTCTCGATATATATATTTTAATATGTATATATATATATATATATATATAGTTGAAGGCCACAGTATATTGATGGGGGCGCAACTGGCCTTTTTAGGGTAAAAGGGCCACAAGGGGTATTCTGCGATGGGGTCACTTTGTGGTTAATTTGTTGTTGACGAGTCTCATCTATCCAGGTTTTTGGAATCAGTGTTATCCTTACACCTAGATGAGTTACTCTCCATGAGTTGATGAGTGTCATCTACCCAGGTCTTTAGAATCAGTGTTATCCTTACACCTAAATGAGTTACTCTATTTAGTTGAACAAGCCTCATTTGCCCGAGGCAGCCGGAAAGTGAATATGGCGATTTCAAACTGGGATTATTTTCTACTGCATGGTAACTTTTTGGACACCCTGTTTAAAGGAATTATTTTCTGATTTCTTTGATTGGATTTAAAGGAATCGAAATGTTTGTCTTCGACTGAAATAACAACTCATCATTCAAGAGAAAGTCTTTTTTTACTTTTTTGCCCAAAGGTTGGTGAGAACATATAATTTGCCATACTGTACACATAAACAGCGCTTAGAGGTTACCACTAGCAAAACAAATTAATAACATATCACTTGGTTTTATTTTTTTGGGAGGGTGGATTAAAAACAATTTTGAGATAAATGCAATGTTAAGTGAGCCAGAACACAGATCAAAGATTATTAAGGCAGTATTGATATTCTTTGCGCTGTACATGTTTGCAATATAAGATTAATGGCTAAAAAGACACAGCATGAAATGCAGCACAAATATTCGGTGTCTAATTATCTAACATTGTAGAAATAAACAAACCTATTTTTTACTGAGAATTTGATATGTTTCGGCTTAATCAATAATGACTTTATAGAAGCAAATATTGGGTGAACACAGAAAGACTTCCTGCAGTGCCGTGCTTAGCAACTTAGCAGCTCCAATGCTGAATGCGCCTAGCAGCCCCTTTACCCAAAATAAGGCAAATTGCATCCCCCCTCAACATGCTGAAGCCTTCAACTATATATACATACATATACAAATATATATTAGTTAAGTGTAGGCACGGAGTCAACAGTCGTCGGCAATTGCCAGTTCCTCGCCTTATGCCTGATGACCGCGTAGGCGAGAAACTGGCAGTTGCCAACGGCTGTTGACTCCGTGTCTACACTTAACTAATATACACGCTCTATCACTGATTTTGAGCTCTCTAAACCAATCTTATTACTTAGATTAATATACATATATATATATATATATATATATATATATATATATAGAGAGAGAGAGAGAGAGAAAGACAGCGAGAAAGATAGATAGATTGATAGATGTATCTTTCAAGTGTGATAATGATTTTATAATTAATCCTGACAATTAATTATTTTGGTCATCTTTTTGCATTACAATCTGTGAAGCCAAGAAGCTTTTCAGCCCCCCCTCCCACAATTGCAAGGTCTGCGGGGGCCCTAAGCACAGCTCTGACTTCCTGCTTTGAAATGTAGAGACAAGCAAAAGGAACATGTCTTGTTGTTGATGATGATAATGACATTGGTATAGGACTTCAAGGCTTGTTATGAAGAGAAAGAAGATGATTATAATATTATTTGTTTGTTGATATTTCATGGCATATCAACCTTGGTCAGCGACAGTAGAGCATTGGTAAGAGCTAGGGCTCAGGAATCATATAATACGAGTTCAAATCCCAGTCAAAACCATTACATTCCCTTTAGCTGCAGATCGACATGACAAACACATAAGCAAGAAACTGGCAGTTGTTGATTCCTGTTGACTCTGTGTCTACACTTAACTAATATATATTATATAAGTTAGGGAAGTTGGAGCATTTGTAAAAACTCGAGCTCTGGAATCATAGTACACAAGTTCAAATCCCAGTCAAAACCATGGTCTTTAGCTGCCTAGGGTAGATGGGGCTCATTAGCCTGGTAGAGCATCTCATCTAGGTGAAAGGTAGCACCCATTGCAAAAGGCCCGGGTAAGAGCACGTAAAAATGACCTTGTACCAAACTTGGTGGGTGTTCACCAAGTAAATATATATATATATATACATGTTGTTATATCTTGTTAATTCCCCTATATAAAAGTCATTTGATTTTAAGTCATTCAGAGTTAAATCCTAAAGATATTTGAGCGATGCATTGCTTATTTATAACCTTTTCATGTGTATGACATCCTTCAGGAAATTAAGCGAGCTCAAAGTTGAAAAATAACCCAGGAAATACTTGCAAAGAGGAGATTCTAAATCTGTGTTGAAGAAGTTGTGGCAGATTTTCACAGTTAGGAAAATCTGAAAATATGTCAAACTTCAAGACAAATTTCCTCCAGCAGAGACAATGGAGCAGTAGTAAAAGCTTAGACTCTGGAATCATATTACATGAGTTCAAATCTCAGTCAAGACCATTACATACACTTTCAGAAGTGGTAAAAGCTTAGACTCTGGAATCATATTACATGAGTTCAAATCCCAGTCAATACCATTACATTCACTCTCAGCTGTCTTGAGCAGATGAGGTTTGTTAACTTGGGAGAGTAACTCATTTAGGAGATGAACACTGATGTAAAATCTTTACTCCATTTGGTCATCGTGCTTTGCATGCCACTGGTTAAAGGCTAAATAGAGAGAAAGTGATAAAATCTGCATGTAAAACTGGCCTTGTGCCTAACTTGGATTAGTTCTTGACCAAGTTGATATATGCTCCATGAGAAATATTTAGTATCAGCTAATACTTTTTTATCTAATACACGAATTCAAGTCCGAGTCACTCTGTATACATTCAAATTTGTACTATTACCATTGGGAAAAGGTATGAATCCCTATATTTCCTCTGGCTATGGAATAAATAGTGCATACTATGTTATTTAAAAAAAAAAAACCTGTGCGGGCAAAAAAAAAATGTTTTATCAAAAAATGATAGTTCTCGGCATTAAATGACCAAAAAAGGTTGATATGCCATAAAACACAAACAAACAATAGAAACAAATATAAATTTTCTTCTCTCCTTATTTAGCTATCATTTCCATCCTTGACCTAACTAGGAAAAACACATGAATCATTATACAGATGTTTGTGAATTTTATATATATATATATATATATATATATATATAAAAGTGTGTGTATGTGTGTGTATTATAAAGGTATAAGTCAGAATCTATGTCTACAATTAGATATTTATCCAATCCTGAATTTATTGATCGAGCTCATCAGCAGAATTTGAGGAAAGTGTAGAAAATTGCTATAATCAGAAACCCTAATCTACACAGAAAAAACATACGTGAATTTGTGTCATACATCTTTATATATATATATATATATATATATAAATATATATGTGTGTGTGTGTGCGTTTATTAATGTATGGCCCTTCTTTGTGTGTGTGTGTTTTTCTATGTAACAAATCAATAGAAATAAATAGAAATAAACATTAATAAAAAACAGAAAATTTCTAGAACACATTTTAATGAGGAATTTAAACCGAGTGAATATGTGAGAAATTTCTCATAACACGAAACACACAACTACACACATACATACATACATAGAGGAGGAAATGCTAATGCGTTTCTTTAGTAAATCAACAGAGACAGAGCCAATACGACAGTCAATTTTTGATATGAAAATTGTCTTGATTTTAATTTATTCTGCAGACTATTGTCTTCACTTTTCATAGTTGTCCTTTTTCACTATGCTGAGACATACAATAACTATGGAAGGCAGTGGTTGCTGGGGAAAGGCTTACAAAACTCACAGTTTCTATCTGGGTTCATGGTTAATCACCTGACAAAGGCCAGAAGTAAATGTAGCCAAAATGAACAACAATGATAGATGAGAACAAAAGTCCACAGAATGAATCAAGACATAAATAAAAAAAAAAGTCTTATCTCAAAAAATTCCCTCATAAATAGAATTTGAAAATGTCTGCATTTGAAAAGAAACATGGTTTATTGTTCATCTTACTCTTTGCCCAGGCCTTGCGCCCAGGAGAGACCACTTCAATGCCGCTGTTCCACCGGCAGAACCAACATGGGGAGTATTTCTATCATCCCTAGAAATGGACGGATGCTATCACATCACACATCATCTTGCGGCCTCAGCCAAGATTGAATTCACTACTTCTTTGTCTTCATCTTAAAAAGGTTGATATGCCATCACAGAGAGTGAGAGAGAGAGAAAGAGAGACAGAGAGAAAGAGAGAGAGAGAGAGATAAGCAGAAAGAGATACATGTATATTTTAAGTGTGATAATGATTTTTTAATTAATCCTAACAATTAATTATTTTGGTAATATTTTTTAGCATTAGGAAGGATCAGTATAGTGGCCCCTAAGGAGCTTCCAGCCGCCCTGCAATTGCAGGGCCTGCGGGGACCCTAAGAACAGCCCTGGGTATAAGGTTTTATAAGGTGATATAAAGCAGTAGGTCATATTTTAGAGTCAAAAACCTATTTTCAAACTAGTGACCTTTTTGTGCCTTTTAGTCTGGAGATTTTATAGTCTCAAACCCAAGACTTTGAGAACTTCAGACAAAAAGGCACAAAAGGGCCACTAGTTTGAAAAATAGGGTTTTAACTACTATAATTTATAAAACCTTACACCTTTCTAGAAATACTTTTACTTTTAGAATGAAATTTCTTATAATAAATATAAAGTTTTATTAAAGCCATAATGATGCATTAAAGGTATCAGTTAGTAATATTTCAGAGCTATAACTCCATTATCAAACTAGTGGTCTTTTT